>LPNX010155279.1:7500-28694 GCA_001517045.1 Pseudotsuga menziesii
AATAACAAGCACACCAATATGCATAAGATAGACAAGATACACAAGACACAAATATTTTCCTTGGGGAAAACATAAAGGAGAAAACCCGCAAACTTCCTCAGTATAGTTTCATCACTAAGATAATGTCACAAGATGGAAAAACCCAAGTATAAGAAGTATTCTGCAACTCTCTCTCTCTCTCTCTCTCTATCTCTCTCCTCCTTTCTCATCTTTCTCTCCTCATGCGAACTTGAGTGAGCGAGTGTGTGTATAAATGAGGGAGAGAGCCTCCCTATTTATACCCTTCAAGTGACTAACCTAATAACTTGACTGGCCAACCTCTTACCTTAATAGGGTCGAATTCACCTAGGGGAACTTAAAAATACATTTTATTATATTCAACTTTGAGACTACTTCCCTGACTTACAATAGAGGGTTTACCTCAATGACCATGTACAATAATAACATCCCGAAAGGAGGGAAACACATCTCCAATGGCGGTACAACAATATAAAATAATAATATACATAAGAATATTTCACAAAGTTATTAACACAATAGTAGTATATTTGGACGATTGGGCATTGTTTGGGTGCCTAAACAACCATGTAGTAGACCTTGGGATGATGTTGAATAGGTGTTGAGAAATACTGGTCTCCTTAAACTTAGATAAATGTCAATTCTGACAATTTTTTTGGAAATTACTTGGGAACATAGTATCGAAGCAATGCATCATGATATACATTGATAAGGTAAAATTCATCAAGGAACTAACACCACCAAAAAACCCCTGCTAGGTTAAGTCCTTCTTAGGAGACACATGGAACTATCAAAATTTTGGTAAGGGATATGCCAAAATAACCTACTCAATGGAGAAAATATTGACTAAAGAGACAACATTCATATTAAAACTTGAGTGTTAGCATGTATTTGAGGAGCTTAAGAACCATCTCATCGATGCAACAATTTTATGATTATGAAATTGGAGGAAAACTTTCCATATACATATGGATGCATTAGTGATGGACATCAGAGCGGTACAAATACAACCTGAAGGAAAAGGAATGGATTACCTCATCCAATATTCCAACAAGAAGATATCCACAACATACAAGAAATACAACACCATAAAGAGAGAAACTCTAGGTATGATTTATGCTTTAGAAAGGTTCAAACATCATCTAATACCTAATAAATTCAATTTTTTATATTGATCACCAAACCCTTAAGTACATTGTGAATTAAGTACATAGTTAATGTTATTACAATAATTTGAATTTGGAATGTTTGTTAAACTAAGAAAATCCCATGTGGACCTGGATCTCCTATCAAAAATAGAAAACAAGGAAGAATGAATTAAGTACATAGTTAATGTTATTACAATAATTTGAATTTGGAATGTTTGTTAAACTAAGAAAATCCCATGTGGACTTGGATCTCCTATCAAAAATAGAAAACAAGGAAGAAAGGAAAGAGGGAGAAGGATAGTTCCCGGATGCTAACCTATATTTAGTACAAGAGGCACCAATATACTTAGAGGTTGTATTACATTTCCTGCAAAATTGATAATCACCCAAAAGTCTAAGAACAACACAAAGAAAAAGCATGATAAAAAAAACTAAGATTTAAACTCATTTTAAAAAGATTACATAAGATAGGCATGGATGGGATAATCCAAAGTTTTTTCCCTTTTTAAAAGGCATTTTAGCTATAGTTATTTTCAATGCACCACGAGTCTTTATAAGAAATAGAATTTCAAGTGTTAGTTTTCTATTTTTATCTTTCTTAGAAAGTTTATTCCCATTTTAAACCTTTGTTAAATACTCATTTGAAAGTGAAAATCATCCTTGTGTAAGAAAAAAGGTAGCGTGACATAAATTGTATATCCTTAAGATTACATATAAGTGGGTTCACAAAGTTGTTTTTTTATTCATTTCAATGGGAAGGTGTACCCGTTCTTTTTTAGGAATGTGCACGCCTTCCTATTTAAATAGATTCACCCCTCAATGTAAACTATTTTCACATGGAGAGTAAGTTACCATATCATTTTTTTAAATTAAAAACAACATGCATACATTAAAAACATGTTTGTTTTCTAAGCACATGTTTGTGTTTCTAAGCATGAATGTGTTAAGAAAACATGCACATTCCTTTACGTAAATAAAAAAAGAAAAAACTATGATTGTTATTCTTCCCTCCCCATTGCAATCATGCGTTTGTTAACTAAGACCAGCCTCAATCATAAAAGTAGGAAGGACATCAACATCATTGGCACTATCCATTTCACATATATAAATTGTTATATTTAAAAGTGAGTAAAATAACACAATTTCAATCAATTATGGGCAATGTTCTTTGTTATCATTTAAAACTTTCTTTGTTATAGTTGCATGAATCAATATCTTGTGTTTTAAAAACAAAAAACTTATATAAAATGTTAAATTTAACTTTTTAATATCAAATCTAATAATTTTAACCATAAATACATAAACCGCCGTGGAAGTGGGAGTGAGTGAACTAACATAATTTCAAATAAGGTATTGATACCGTTCTTTGGTGTAATTCAAAATTTATACATCTCGTGCATCAGTAAATTTAACTTTTTAAATATCCACTGGAATCTGACATGGCGAACATAAACCAAAACTTTCAGTGATACCTACACTACTAGGCTCTAGCCTTTACATTACTCCTCCATTTTGCAAAATATGCGGTTGGATAGTTTTCCACGTCAAAATATTATAGTAAAACCCGGAGATTAAAAAAAAACTAGTATTTCAAATCTTGAGTAGCCGTTGTATAATAACGGCATTATTGAATAAAAAGCCATTCTCAAAGGAAAATTGCTTTACTGGAATGAGATCCAAGGGTTTGTTGTGTGCCTGTAGTAATTAGTGGATATTCCAGTGGACCTGGCCATATTAGATTGTTTTTTCTTTATTATGAATTGAACAAGCCACTTCGTCTGGTTTGTAATGTGGTTGAGCTTTCTATTATCTGAGCCCTCAAATTTCTGCAATTATTGAGAGATAAATGGGAGCCAACCCAACTCGGCTCGCGGCCCTCCCGTGATAGACCAAATTGGAGGTCATTTCTATGGATTGTGGCCTTGACGAGGCGGCGATGTTCAGATCGAAGGACCGATTTATCTTGTGAAATTTCAAGAAAATGAGAATTTAAGAGAATTGATGGAATTGTCGCGAACAAAGGAGGAAACCATTGCTGCAATTGCGAATTACAATTCCAAGAACCATTTCCATCAGCGTCCCGTATCAGTCGTAATCCCGCTAACGAAGAAGTGTTGAATTGCTCAGTTAGTCTTAAAACATATAAGTAAGTAGCTTAGAATCGCTATTAAGCACTTAAATTGTAAATTTCAAGCCGGATTTTGATCAGATTTAGGGAAAATATGACCTGAGTAATGGGGTGATTTAACTGCTCGTTAACCTACGCCTATTCGGCTTATTTTGAAAACCTTTTTTGGTTGGTTTGAATTCTAAGAACATTGGTGTGTTTATTTTCTAATTATCTTTTTGGGTTTGATTTATGTTCAGGATCAACCTTGTCAGCACGCTGATTGCCCAAGTTTTAAGGTCGTCATTGTCAACAATGGAGGAACTAGTGCAATATAAATAGGTTTATACTCAGTTTTGTCTATTTTATCTTTGAATTGCTTAGATTGACTGTCAAAATTTTTGTGAATCAGAGAAGATATTCTTTGTGAAGTGTCATCTTGTTGGGGAATTTGAGAATAAATATGAACCTGAGTATAAGATTTATATTAGCTTTTATTTGAACCTCTGTACGAGAATGGTATTTTGTTAAGAGGGTTCTTTTTTTGTTAGACTCCCATATTGCAATAAATGGTATTTTTGTTCAGAGGGTTTTGTTATATTTTATTAGACTCTCATGCAATTAAAACCTAAAACCTGTTGTATTTTGTTCAGAGGGTTTTGTTGTTGCATGCTCGGTTGCTATTTTGTTCAAATGGTTTTGCTATTTTTTATTTGACATATTTGAATTCCCACTACATTTATAGTTGAATTGGTTGGCATTTAGATCGACTGGTCAGTTGGTATTTAGATCGATAGTTGAATTGGTTGGTATCTATTCTCTAAAACTTCCAGAAACCGCTCTCTAGCAATGGAAAAACCAATCGATAACAGGCTGTATCACAGTTTTATGCGATGTTGCTTTAGTTTGTTGATTGCACTTCTAGTGCTAAGTTTGAATGTTAAGTTAGTACTGGACAAGAAAGTAGGCAGACTTGAGGGCACCACAAAAATGTAAACGGGGCCACTGCCCGACAAGGGTGAGAACGATTCCATAAATTTGTTATTGTGTCTACTTTTTTGCCAATGATTTTTTTTCATTGATGACTATATATGATTGTCGTGTAAGAGGAATCGCTTTTTTACTTTGAATTTGCAGGAAGAAAGGTAGCCACTCTGGGTTCTGGGACAGCTTTATATTATTATGATAATGATTTTGAATTTGGCTAATCCCATATGGGTTGTTTGTCTCAATTGGCTTGCAGAATATTATGGTCAAACCGACAGGCTTTGTCATAAGAATATCACCACCTGTTCTTTATCAGTCCTGCATTAGGATTGCAATGTTTTTCAGCAAAACTCTCAGTGTAAAACCTTATTCTCAAATGCCTAGAATATAAATACATGTGTGCCTTTACATATTTTTAATTTTTATATTTTTACTATATATATGTTTGTAGTCATTATATATAGATATATTCAAATAAAATACTTCTTACATGCATTTCAATTCTCCAGGAGCTATCGGCACCCAAAACTGAAAGACACCAGAAGCAGAAACTAGGCAAAAGCAATTGGATTCTCGTCATCCATGAACTTGTTGATCTTGACCACGTTGCGAACATGCTACCTGATTCAAGGAATCATGTAATGGGGTCTCACACATGGTGGTTTTCTTAGATTCAAGGAATCAGGTAAGTACCCTAACTGTTCAATCTAATATTTGCATGGGCATGATCATCATCATCATATTCACTAGGCCTTCTTCCTTCAGTTTTCTTTCTTCTTTCACTAGTGTTGTTTGTTTCTTGCACCTCCAAAAATCACTCACTCCCTAGATTTAATTGCTTTCATAACGCACATTTCATTTTGTTATTTCTATCAAGAACTTCAATAGCAACCGCGACATGTCCTGAAAGTAAAATTTGCCGTAAATAACAATGCGGTTGTTTATTTCGCTCAATATGCCCTATCATGTCATTTCTATTTGACTCCTAGTAGTTAAGAATAAATTATATTCTCATTATCATTTGTGTGGTGGGTATCGTGTATTGGTAATTTCAAAGTAGTTTCCCATACACACCTTTTGTGGTAATTTCAAAGTAGTTGCCCGTATCCACCACTAGTTCATTTGTAAATTATATTTCCTGCCAACCGATCAGTTGGGCTAGTTTATTACCCGCCAATAGATCTTGTCATCCTCGTATTGGATGGATCTTGGAATTCAACTCTGCCTGCCGCCGAATTATTGAACTTCTATGACTGTAATCACCACTGTTCAACAACACACACAGCGATTCCGTCCAAATTAGTTTCCACAATATTCAATCTATCGCATAGATTATTTAGTGTAATGACAATTTTCTACTGTAGTTTCGTTGTAAGTCATTTATATTAGTTTCTGCAATGCCAACAGGAAAATTGATAGGTCATGTTTCTTCGTTAAACTAACGTTAGAGAATGTTATTTCCTTCGATTTGGTTAAAAGACGACGATTCTCTAAAAGACGACGATTCTCTAGTCTCCATTTGTGGAGGTTTTTCCTCCAACGCTGCTCAGTGTCTCCATGGCTACAATTCGGAGGTTTGCATTTAAATCTAGATTCACACATAGAATACCAATAAGTTTTCTGTCATATATATCATAAAGGGTCTGCCACTAAAATAAAATAAAAAATTTAAATTCTATAAACATATTAGCCTTATGATGCTCACACAGTCACAATCCTTAGACTTCCAAATTTGGCGTCTTTATTATAGAATATTATTATTATTAGATGATAGAATCCTTATTATATTAAGCAGAGGCTATCTCATAATTGGCCGCTTGGATTGAGTGCTTTGAATATTATATATTATTTTAAACCAAAAATGGTAACATTAAACCAACTCAAATTTTTTTACATATTATATATGGGAATCTAGGTATATATAGGAATATAGGTTGATCTCATAATTTTTACTATAAAATTTAGTCATTTGTTTCCAGGATTTGTCATTGGCTCACGAGGGTAGAAAAACAAGAAACCACCTTGAGCCATTTCTGGGTTACAATAACTCATGCAAATACGAGTAATCATGTTCAGTAATCGTACACAAAAATACAACTCGTTTCATGTCATACATTTTAGTGTGAATGTACATTTTGTATATTGAATTTAAATTGGTTTGAATTGCTTTGAAAGTGCTTAGGAGTCATTAGAAAGATATTTTCATGATAATCCGCATTTGTGGATTTACCTTGTATTTATGGTTAAAGATTATTTTATGATATTATTAAACCATAAATTTCTTTTGATTTAAAATTACTTTAGAGCATGGATTTAGTTGAACTTGAAATTACTTTATGATATTAAAGCAAGAAACTAATGTGTTTGGTTTGATAATGTTATATATATAAATATAATTTTATAATTTTTTTTTTACAAAGTATTTAGTTTTTAATTTAATAAATGATTTTTATAAGTATAAATTTAATGTAGTTATATTTTTTATCTATTAAATAAATTTAGTGTTTATTTTAATTTTGTTATTTTTTAAATATTTTTATTAAACATGAATTTTTTTTATATTTTTATTTTCCTCATTTAAAATGAACTCATAATTTTTTATATTGCTTTCATGTATATAATTTTATGAAATGTAAATTTTCTTGTAATTAATATTATCATCAAGTCTTTTTGTTATATTTTTGTTATCGTTATTTTTAATAATTTAGTTTTTTAGAGTTTTTTCCAAGTTTAAAATTTTGTTAGATTATAAATTGTTATCTTGTTTGCTTTTGATTAAATTGTTTTTTAAGGTTTACTTTTCAATTATATATATATATATATATATATATAATTGGAAAATTTCAAATAGAATAAGATTGTAGAAAATAATTGTTTACTTTATGAATATTAAATTGTGTATATGTTTTTATATTGTTTGCATTAGTATGTTGGCCATAGGGGCTCTGTTGAAAGACTTGTATAGTGTGTTTACAAAGGACCATTTTGGGAAATTGCCTGGAAACAATCTCCTAACTCGGTATCTTGACACATGTGCCTTTGTTGTAGCTGGAAACTGGGACGTCATTGCACTAGTAATAGGTGGAGGGAGGTAACTCCCAGAGAAACCCTCCCAGTACGCCCCAAGTCGGGTGGTCGACCATGTATACACGAGGTTTTTAAAGTGGTCTAACGAGGGACCCCCCTTTGTTGACACTCTATTCATGCAACCTAGGAGTTAGGATCTACTCCCTTTGTATTATAACTTGAAACAGCTCTAAACCTTAGCTACTTTATCCACTCTCATCCAACCCTTAAAACTTATAACCACAAACTTTTAAAACATAACACTTATAAATTACAAATTTTAACATTTTGAAGTCCTAAAAACTTGTAAGAAAATTATTATACCTACTTTAACCCATGTAAATGTAACTCTCTCTCTCCCTCTCTATCTAAACCCATAACGCCCAATATATGTCTCTCTGGACCACAAAGCCCTCAATCGCTCTCTCACTCTAATCCCATAACCTCCAAAATCTCTCTCTCTAAACCTCTAACACCTATTATCTCTCTTTAAAATCCTAACCCCAAATCTCTCTGTTTCTCTCTCTCTCTCTCTCTCTCTACACACACACACACACACACATACCCTTAATCTCCAATCTCTTTCCCTCTCTCTCTCTCTCTCTCTCTCTCTCTCTCTAAACCCCTAACCATAATATCTCTCTCTCTCTTTAGAATTGTAACCCATAATCTCACTCTAAACACCTAACTCCCATTATCTCTCTCTTTCTCTCTCTCTAAACACTTAACTCTTATTATCTCTCACTCTCTTTCTAAAACCCTAACTCTCATTATCTCTCTCTCTCTCTATCACTCCCTCTCTCCAAAGCATTAACTACCAAATTCTATCTCTAAACCCCTTACTCTCCCTAAACCAATAACACTTAATATCTCTCTTCCTTTAAACACATAAATCCTAATCTTTCACTCTATCCCACTGCTTTCTCTCTCTCTCTCTAAACCCATAACCCCTAATCTCTCTCTCTCTCTCTAACCCCCAATCTCTCTTTCTCTCTATAAACCTGCAACCCATAGTATATATATATATATAAACCATTAATCTCCAATATATATCTCTTTATCTTTCTCTAAACCATAAACACCAATCTCTGTCTCTCACTCTCTCTCACTCTCACAACCCTAAACACCAATCTCTTTCTCTCTCTCTCTCTCTCTCTCTCTCTAAAAACCTAACCCCTAATTTCTCTCTTTCCTTAAGCCCATAACCCCTAATCTTTCTCTATCTGTAAACACGTCATGCCCAATCTCTCTCTCTAAAAACACTTCACCTCCAATCTCTCTCTCTCTCTCTCCCTCTCTAAACCCTAACCCATATTATGTGTGTGTGTGTAAATCCCTAACCTATAATCTCTCCATCTCTTTCTCTCCCTCTTTCTAAACCCCTAGGCCCTAACCCCTACTCTCTCTCTCTCTTTATCTATCTAAGACACTAACCCCTAATCTCTCTTCTCTATAAAACCATAACGCCGATCTCTCTATCTCTCTCCAAGCCTCTGACCACAAATCCTTCTCTCACTCTAAACTCCTAACCCCAATCTCTCTCTCTCTCTCTCTCTCTCTCAACTACTAATGCCAAACTCTATCTATCTAAACCCCTAATCCAAAATTTCTATCTCTCCCTCTCTCTCTACCTATTTAAACCCCTAACCCCCAGTCTCTCTCTCCCTCTCTTTTTAAACCCCCAACACCTACTCTCTCTCTCTCTCTCTCTATATATATATATATATAAACCCCTAACCTCCATTCTTTGTCTCTCTCGCTAAAATCCTAACCCCCCATCTCTCTCTTTCTTTAAACCCATAACCCCAAATTTCTCTCTCTCTAATCCTCTAACCTGTAATCGCTCTCTTTAAACCCTTAACCTTCAGTATCTCTCTCTCTCTCTCTCTATATATATATATATATATATATCACTCTCACACACTCTCTCTCTTTAAGACCATAACCCCAATGTCCCTATTTTTATATTCCTTTGTCTCTCTCTCTCTAAACCCCTAATCACCAATCTCTCTCTCTAAAATCCAAATCCCCAATCTCTCTCTCTCTCTAAAACACTAAGCACAAATATTTATCTCTCTCTCTAAACTACTAACACCCAATCTCGCTCTCTATCTAATACTTTAACCCCCGATCTCTCTCTCTCTAAACCCCTAGCCACCAATCTCTCTATGTAACATCCAACCTCTCTCAACCCCTAACCACCAATATATCTCTCTCAACCCAAAACCCCCAATATCTCTCTTTAAACTACTAACAACCAATCTCCCTCTCTCTCTAAAACTATAACCCCCAATCCCTCTCTCTCTTCTCTCTCTCTAATCCCCTAACCAAACCGCCCCCCCCCCTCTCTCTCTCTCCATATAAATCCCTAACCTCCAGTATATTTTTTTGTCTCTCTCTTTCTCTAAACCCCTAACACGCAATATCCCTCTTTCTATCTCCCTCTCTCACTAGACTCTCGCATCCAATCAATTTATCTTTTTAGCTAAAAATCTCTCTCTTTCTTTCTCTCTCTCTCTCTCTATATATATATATATATATACCCATAACAATGAATATCTCTCTCTCTCTCTCTCTATAAACCCTTAACCTCTAATCCTCCTCCTCTCTCTAAACCCCTAACCTCCAATCTCTCCCTATTTTCACATGCTCTCTCTCTCTAAACCAATAACCCCAATCTCTATCTATCTATCTAAACCCCTTATACCCAACATCTCTAAACCATGTAGCCCCAATATATCTCTCTTTGTCTCTCTAAATCCAAAAACCCTAAATTGTACCCATAAAATCTCCTAATGCTTAATATCTATCTCTCTTTGCCTCTCCCTACCACCCCCTAATCTCTCTCTTTCTCTAAACCCTTAAACTCCAATCTCTCTCTTTCTCTCTAAACCCCTAATCTCTCTTTCTCTCTCTCCCTCTCTCTTTCTCAACCCCTAATATCTCTCTCTCTTTCTCTCTCTCTCTAAACCCCTAACTCTCTCTCTCTCTAAACCCCTAACCCCTAATCTCTATCTTTCATTAAACCCATAAACCCCAATCTCTCTTTCTTTAATATCCTAACCCCCAATCTCTATCTTTCCCACTCTCTCTTTAAACCCCTAATGCCCAATCTCTCTCTCTCTCTCTCTCTCTCTCTCTCTCTCTCTCTCTCTCTCTAAAACTCTAACCTACAAATCACTCTCTAAACTCCTAAACTCCAATATCTCTCTCTCTCTAGCCCTTACCTGTGATCTCTCTCTCTCTTTCTCTAAACGTCTAACCTTAAATTTCTCTCTCTAAACTCCTAACCTCCAATCTCTCTATCTCTCTATCCCTTACCTCTAATCTCTCTCTCTCTCGCTCAAAACCTCCAACCTTCAATTACTCTCTCTAAAATCCTAACCTTCAATCTCTCTCTCTCTCTCTCTAGGCCTTACCTCTGATCTCTCTCTCTCTCTCTAATCATTTAGCCTCCTATCTCCCTCTTTCTATCTACCTTTCTCTCTAAGCCCAAACACCCAATTAATATCAATGTGTAACATCTAATCTCTCTCTCTTTCTCTAAACCCCTAACCACCAATCTCTCTTTGTAACGTCCAACATCTCTCAACCCCTAACCACCAATATATTTATCTCTCTATAAACCCCAAACCACCAATCTCCCTCTCTCTAAAACACTAACCACAAATATTTCTCTCTCTATATATACCCCAAAACCCAAATATCCCTCTCTCTCTCTCTCTTCCTTTGTCTCTCTAGACCCCTAACTCCAAATATCTCTCTCTCTAAACCTATCATGCCAATCTTTATTTATTTCTTACTCTCTCTCTCTCTAAATCCCTAACCTCAAATTATCTATCTCTAACGTTCGAACCTCAAATTGTCTCTTTCTAAACCCCTAACCTCTAATATCTCTCTCTATAAACCCCTAAACTTTAATATCTTTCTCTATCTCTGAACCCCTATTAACCCCTAATCTCTGTCTTTGTAAACCTCAAAGACCCAATCTCTTTCTCTCTCTAACCTCTCTCTCTCTAACACCTTAACCCCTAATCTCTCTCTTAATAAACCTCAAAGACCCAAAATCTCTCTTTCTCTAAACCTATAACCTCGAATCTCTCTCTCTCTCTCTCTCTCTAATACCCTAACCTCGAATATCTCTCTCTAAACCCAATCTATTTCTTTCTCTAATACCCTAAACTCCAATCTCTCTCTCTCTCTAAACCCCTAACCCCCAATATCCCTCTTTCTATATCTCTAACTATGAACTACTAACACCCAATCGATCTCTCTCTTCAACCCGTAACCCCAATCTCTCTCTCTCTCTCTCTCTCTCTCTCTAAACCCATAACCCCTAGTCTCTCTCTCTATACATCACTACTCCCAAATCACTCTCTAACTATCTCTCAATCTCACCTCCCTATACACAAAATGTGCATCCACATACCCCTCCCCTCTCTCTATCTACCTCTACCCACAACCACTTGCCATCCATACTCCCATCCATGATCTCTTTCCCTCTCTACACCCTAAACCCACAATCTCTCTCTCTCTCTCTCTCTCTCTCTCTCTCAAAAATCCTAACCTCAAATCTCTTTCTCTCTCTCTCTAAATTTGTAACCTTCAATACCTCTTTCACTCTCCATACCCTAATCCCAAACCTCTTTCTCTCTCTAAATTCCTAACAACAAATATCTCTCTCTAACCTCTAATCTCTATCTCATGCTCACTCTCTCTAGACCAATAGAATTTAATCTCCCTCTCTCTCTATAAACTCCTAACCCCAAATATCTCTCTTTACCTCTCTCTCCCCCTCAACCTCTAACCCTAGAGATCTATCTCTCTGTCATTATCTCTCTTGCTAAACCCCTAATCCCTAACCCTAAATATCCATCTCTCTCTCATTCCAAAACCCCCAATCTATCCTTCTCTAAATCTTGAATCCCCAATATTCCTCTCTCTAGAGACCCGACACTCAATATCTCTCTCTCTAAACCCCTAACCTCTGGTCCGTCTCTCTCTAAACCCCTAGACACCAATATCTCTCATTTGATCTTTCTCTCTCTAAACCCCTAATGCCCAATCTCTCTCTCTCTCTATCTCTAAACCATTAAACACCAATCTCTCATTCTCTCTCTCTCTTTCTAAACTCCTAAACTCCATTCTTTGTCTCTCTCTTTACACCCCTAAACCCCAATCTATTTCTCCCTCTCTCTCTATAAACCCCTAACCTTCAATCTCCCTATTTCTTTAAACCATTAACCCCTAATATTTATCTCTCTCTAAACCCCTAAACACCAATCTCTCTCTCTCTCTCTCTCTCTCTCTCTCTCTCTNATCCCTCTCTCTAAACCCTAGTACCCAATCAATCACTCTCTATAACCTCAAATCTATCTCTCTCTATGTGTGTGTGTGTGTATAAATTCCTAACCCCTAATCTCACTCTTTCTCCATCTCTCTCCAAACACATAACCCCAAATCCCTCTATATTTCTCTCTCTCTAAACCTCAAAATCCTAGTCTCTCTCTCTTTCTCTAAACCAATATCCTTTAATATCTCTCTCTCTATAAAACACTATCCCCAATATCTCTCTCTCTCTCTCTCTCTCAATCTTTAACCTTCAATATCTCTTTCTATAAACCACGAACCCCCAATGTCTCTCTCTTTAAACCCCTAACCCCAAATATCTCTCTTTCTCTCTTTATCCAAATTCCCAAACCTTGATCTCCCTCTTTCTATATCTCTCTAAACCCCTAAACCCCTAACCCTCAATCCGTCTCTATTTCTCTTTCTCTAAACCCATAACCCTTAAATCCCAATATCTCTCTCTCTCTCTCTAAACCCATATCCTTTAATATCTCTCTCTATAAAACCCAATCCCCTAATCTCTCTCTCTCTCTCTCTCTAAATATCTAACCTTCAGTATCTCTCTTTACAAACCACTAACCCCTAATATCTCTCTCCCTCCCTTTCTCTCTCTCTATAACCCTCTCTCTCTCCCTCTCTCTCTCTCTCTCTCTCTCTCATTCCCTAACCCCCAATTTCTCTCTCTCTAAGCCCATCGCCCCAATCTCTCTCTTTGTCTCTCTAAATCCCAAAACCTCAATCTTCCCATATAAAATTCCCTAACACCCAATCTCCATCTCTCTCTAAAACCCAATCTCTCTCTTTCTCTAAACCCTTAACCCCCAACCTAGGTCTCTCTATTTCTCTCTCTAAACCCCTAACCCCCAATCTCTCTCTCTAAACCCCCTCATCTCCAATCCCTCTCTCTCTCTCTCTCTCTAAACTCATAACCTTGAATCTTTGTCTTCCCCACTCTCTCTAAACCCCAAATGCATCATCCCTCTCTCTAAACCTTTAACCTTTAATCTCTCTCTCTAAAACCTTAACCATGAGTCTCTCTCTCTCTCTCTCTCTAATATCCAATATATATCACTCACACACACACACACACACACTCTCTCTCTCTCTCTCTCTCTCTCTCTCTCTAATCCAATAGCCCTAATATCCCTCTTTCTATCTCCCTCTCTCTCTAAACCCTAACACCCAATCAATATTTTCATGTAACGTCCAATCTCTCTCTCTTTGCATATAAAACCCTAACCCCATTCTCGCTCTCTTTGAATATAAACCCCTAACACCCAATTCCCCTCCCTCTCTCTCTCCCTCTCTCCCTCTCTCTCTCTATTTATCTAGACCCTATACCCAACATATCTATCTCTCTCTAAGCCTTAAATGCCCAATATCTCTCTCTAAACCCCTCACTCCCAATCTATTTTTCTCTTTATCTCTCTAAATCCCAAACTCCCAATTTGTACCTATAAGATCCCCTAACAAACAAGCTCTATCTCTCTTTGTCTGTCTTTCTCTCAACCTTTCTCTCTCTCTTTTTAAACCACTAACTCCTAGTCTTTCTCTCTCTCTAGTATTTTTTTTTAATTATCAAAAGTTTTCCAAAAAAATAGGAATTGGAAATCACTATTTTAGGCCTATATTATATATGAACACCTAATTCTTAACCCATAATCTCTCTCTCTCTAAACCCCTAACCTCCATGCTCTCTCTCTCTCTAAACCCCCAATCTATGTCTTTCTTTAAACCCATAAACCCCAATCTCTCTCTCTCTCTCTCTAAACCTCTAACCTTAAATCACTCTCTCTAAACTCCTAACCTACTATCTCTCTCTCTCTCTATGTATTTATCCTTCAATTGCTCTCTCTAAACCCCTAACCTTTAGTCTCTTTCTCTCTTTCTCTCTCTCTACCTAACCCTAATCTCAAAGATATATCACTCACAAACTCTCTCTCTCTCTCTCTAAATAATCCCATAGCCTCCTATATCCCTCTTTCTAACTCCCTCTCACTGTCTTTCTCTAAACCTTGACACCCAATCAATCTCAATGTGTAACGTCCAATCTCTCTCTCTCTCTCTAAACCCCTAACCATCAATCTCTCTCTGTAATGTCCAACCTCTCTCAACCCCTAACCACAAATGTAGCTCTTTATAAACTCTAAACCCCCAATTTCTCTCTCTAAAACACTAACCCCAAATACTTTTATCTCTCTTTCTCTCCAAGCCCCAAACCCCCAATCTCCCTCTCTCACTCTCTAAAACCATAACGCTCAATATCTCTCTACCACTCTCTCTCTATACCTCAAACCCCCAATCTCCCTCTCTCTTTAAAACCATAACCCTCAATCTCTCTCTCCCTATCTCTCTCTCTCTCTCTCAAAACCCCTAACCTCTAATTCTCTCTCTCTCTAAACACCTAATCTCCAATACCTATCTTTATAAACCCCTAAGATTTAAGCTTTTAATTTGTCTCTAAACCCCTATTAACCCCAATCTCTCTCTCTATCTCTAACCCCTAACCTCAAATCTCTCCATCTCTCTAAAATACTAATATATATATATACGAAACCACTAACAGCCAATCGATATCTCTCTAAACCACTAACCCCTAATCTCTTTCTATATAATCCCCTAATCCCCAATCGCTCTCTATCTCTCTCGTTATCATTTACCTAAACCCCAAATGTGCACCCACATTCCCCTCCTCCCACTCTATTTATGTCTATCCCTAATCACTAACCATCCATAAAACCTCTATGATCTCTCTCTCTCTACATGATACACCCATAATCTATCTCTCTCTAAACCCCTAACCTCAAATCTCTTTCCTTCTCTCTCTAAATCCCTAACCTACAATATGTCTTTCTCTCTCAATATATCTTTATACCCCTAATCCCAAGTCTCTCTCTCTCTCTCTCTCTCTCAAGCCCTAACATTGAATATCTTTCTCTCTCGAACATCCAATCTTTCTCTCCCTCTCACTCTCTCTAAACCCATAAAATCTAACCTCTCTCTCTCTCTAAACTCCTAACCCAAAATCTCTCTCGTTAACTCTCTCTCTCTCTCTCCCTTAACCTCTAACTCCCAAACTCTATCTCTTCATCACTCTCACTCTCCCTAAACCCCTAATCCCTAATCCTAAATATCCCTCTCTCTCTCTCATTCCTGAAACCCCAATATTTCTCTCTTCAAAGCCCAAACCCCCAATCCTCCTCTCTCTAATCCCATGACACCCAATCTCTTTCTCTAAACCCCTAACCACAAATCTCTCTCTTTTATATTTCTCTCTCTAAATTGCTAACCCCCAATCTCTCTCTCTCTAAACCACTAAAATCCAATCTTTCAATTTTTGTCTCTCTTTAAACTCCTAACCTCCAGTCTCTCCATTTCTCTCTGTACACCCCTATACCCCAATCTCTCTCTCTCTAAAACCGTAACCTACAATATCCCTCTTACTTTAAACCCCTAACACTTAATCTCTATCTCTCTCTCAACCCCTAACCCTCACTCTCTCTCTCTCTCCATCTATCTAAATCCCTGACCTTAAATATCTATATCTCTCTCTAAAACCCTAACCCCCATTTTCCTCTTTTTATATCCCTCTCTCTAATCCCCAACACCTAATCAATCACTCTCTATAACCTCCAATATCTCTCTCTAAATGCCTAAACCCAATCTCTCTCTCTCTCTCTCTCTCTCTCTCTAAATGTGTAGACCCCAATCTCCCTCTTTTCCATCTCTCTCCAAACCACTAACCCCCAATCTCTCTATATTTCTCTAAACCAATATCCTTCACTATCTCTCTCTATATAAAATCCTATCCCCCAATCCCTCTCTCTCTCTCTAAATCTCTAACCTTTAAAATATCTCTCTATCAACCATTAACCCCAATATCTCTCGCTCTCTTTAAAACCCTAACCCCTAATATTTCTCTCTCTAAATTCCTAGCCCCCAACATATCTCCCTACACCCTGAACCCCCAATCCCTCTCTATTTCTCTCTCTCTAAATCACTAACCCCTAAATCCCAATATCTCTCCCTTTCTCTAAAACCATATCCTTTAATATCTTTCTCTATATAAACCACTAAACCATACTATCTCTCTCTCTCTCTACACACACACACACACACACACACACATATATATGTATATATATATATACTGCTAACCCCCAATTTATCTCTCTCTTTCAACCCTAAACCCTCTCTCTCTCTCTCTCTCTCTCTCTCTCNTTGATCACTCTCTCTAAACCCTAAAACTCCAATCTCTTTCTAAAAATGCTTAACACTCATTCTCTCTCTCTAAAAACATATCATCCAATATCTCTCTCTAAACACCTAACAATCGCTCTCTCTCTAATCCCTATCACCCAATGTCCATATCTCTATTAAAATCCATAACCTCCAATATATATCTCTCTCTCAACCACTAACTCCTAATCTCTCTCTCTCTCTCTCTAAACCCCGAGCCTTTAATCTTTGTTTGTGTAAACCCCTCAACCTGTTTCTCTCTCTGTTCGTCTCTCTCTCTCTCTCTCTTTATCTAAGCCCCTAACGACAAATCTCTCTGTCTCTCAAAACCCATGAATCTCTCCCATTCCATCTAAACCCTTAACCTCTCATCTTTCTCTCTCTCTCTTTAAACCCTTAACCTCTAATATATCCCTCTCCATAAAAACCCTAACCATTAATCCCCCCCCCCCTCTCTCTCTCTCTATCTATCTTAGACCCTAACCCCTAATCTCTCTCTCTATGAAACCCAAACTCCAAATCTTAATCTCTCTCTTCAAACCCCTAACCTCCAATCCCTCTCTTTCTCACTAGATATGTATATAAAACCCAAACCCTAAATCTCTCTCTTTTATTAAATCCCTAATTCCTAGTCTCTCTCTCTCTCTCAACCCTCAACCTCCAATCTCTCAATCTCTCACTCTCTCTATATAAACCTCTCTCTCTCCCCCTCCCTCTCTCTCTCTCTCTCTTCCCTTCCCTCTCTCTCTCTCTCTCTCTCTAGTAGTATATATCTATATCTCTCTCCCTTTGTTTAAATCCATAAACCCCAAATCTATTTTTCTCTCTCTAAAAAATAACCACCAACCTCTCTCTCTATATCTAAACCACTCACCTCGAATCTCTCTCTCTCTAAACCTATAACCCCCTCACCCAAAATATATCTTTATTTAAACCCATAACCCCTAATCTCCCCTTCTCTTTCTCTAAACCCATAATTGCAAATGTCCCTCTTTATATCTCCATCTCTCTCTCTTTATCCATCAATCTCTCTATCTCTCTCTAAACCCTTAACCTCTAATATATATATATAATACCTAACCCCTAATATCTTCTCTCTCTCTCTCTCTATCTTAGACACTAACCCCCAATCTCTCTCTCTCTCTCTCTCTCTCTCTAAAGCCCTAGCCTCAAATATCCCTCTCTCTCTCTTTAAACCCCTAACCTCCAATATATATCTATCTAGATATCTATATAAAACCCAAACCATAAATATATCTCTATATTTAAACCCCTAATTCCTAATCTCTCTCTCGCTCTCAACCCTTAACCCCCAATCTCTCTCTCTCTCTCTCTCTCTCTCTCTCTCTCTCTATAAATCCCTGACCCACAATCTCTCTCTCTCTATATATCTATCTCTATCTCTAAATTTTTCTCTCTCTCCCTTTTCTTAAACCCCTAACCCCTAATCCTTCTTTCTATATAAACCCTCACCACCAATCTCTCTCTCTCTCTCTCAACAAATAACCATCAACATCTCTCTCTAAAATACCAATGTCAATCTCTCTCTCTCTCTCTCTCTCTAAATCCCTAACTTTAAATCTTCATCTTTATATCTCCATCTCTCTAAACTATAACACCGAATCTCTCTCTCTGTATCCTCAAATATCTCTATCTCTCACTAAACCCCTAACCCCCATTATCTCTTTCTATAAACCACTAACCACCAACATCTCTCTTTCCATCCCTCTCAATATATCTCTCTAAACCCCTAAATCTCTCTCTCTCTCTCTAAACCCATAACCCCTAATATATCTCTCTCTAATCCCATAACCTAATCTCTATATATGTATTTAAACTCCTAACCCCCAATTTCTCTATACCTCTCTCTATGTAAACCCTTAACACCTAATCTCTCTCTCTCTCTCTCTCTCTCTCTCTCTCTGTCTGTCTCCCTCTTTCTCTCTGTCTATATATCTAAACCCCTAATACCCAATGTCTCTCTCTCTCTTTCTCTCTCTCTAAACCCTAAATCCCGAATCTCTCTCTCTCTAAACTGCTCACAACCAATCTCTATCTTTCTCTCTTTAAATCCTAAAACCCCAATATCTCCCTCTAAAACATTCAATATTTATCTTTCTAACTCTCTCTAAACCCTAACCTCAAATCTATCTATGTCTCTTTCCCAAATACCCTAACCTCTAATCTCTCTCTCTCTCTATCTCTAAACTCCTAACCACCAATATCCGTCTTTCTATATATATCTTGAAACTACTAACAATGAATCGATATCTCTCTTTAACCCCTAACCCCAATATCTCTATATATAAACCCCTAATCCCTAATCACTCTCTATATTTCTTATTATCACCTACCTAAACCCCAAATGTGAACCCACATTCCCCTCCCCCTGTCTATCTATCTCTACCCCTAACCACTAACCATCCATACGCCCTCTATCATCTCTCTCTCTCTACACCTTAAACCCACAATTTGTCTCTCTCTAAACTCCTGACCTCAAGTATCTTTCTCTCTCTCTCTCTCTCTAAATCCCTAACCTTCAATATCTCTTTCTTTCTCAATCTCTCTCTATACCCCTAATCCCAAATCTCTCTCTCTCTAATCCCTAACACCGAATAGGTTTCTCTCTCTAAATGATCCAATATTTCTCTCCCTCTCACTCTCTCTAAACCTCTCTCTCTCTCTAAATTCGTAAACCCCAATATGTCTCTTTAACACCCTCTCCCCCTTAACCTCTAACCTGCGAACTCTATCACTTCATCACTCTCTCTCTCTCTCTCCCTAAACCCCTAATCCCTAACCCTAAATATACCTCTCTCTCTCTTTCTTGAACCTCCAATCTTTCTCTCTTCAAAGCTTGGTCCCCCAATCCTCCTCTCTCTAAACCCCTAACACCCAATCCACAAAGACGATCCCTATTTATTTCCATTGGATTTATACTATGGGTGTTGTAAGCCTAATAAACCTTAGAGCTAGGAACCAAGTCATCATTGATTGGAATCCATCCCTCTTACTAAGTAAACTTCAATGAAACATGATTACCATTGGCAATACGTTAGGATCACTTCATTTAGTCCTAGGTGCCAATTACTCTTCTAGAAGATATCCCATCAAAGCAGTTCACTGCCCCTCGAGAGTTGGGCTAGGATGTTATCATATATCCCAGTGATCCCCCCTCCCTCTAAACACTTAACCACCATTCTCTCTCTTTTTATCTTTCTCTCTCTCTCTCTAAACCACTAAAACCCAATCTTTTAGTTTCTCTCTCTCTAAACTCCTAATCTCCAATCTCTCACTTCCTCTCTCTACACCCTTAAAACCTAATCTCTCTCTATGACTACACCCCTAACCTACAATATCCTTTTTTCTTTAAACCCTAAACCCTTAACCTCTCTCTCTCTCTCTCTAAAACCCTAACCCTTAATCCTCTCTCTCTAAATCCCTAACCTTAAATATCTATCTCTCTCTAAAACCCTAACCCCCAATTTCCCTCTTTGTATATCCCTCTCTCTCTAAGCCCCAACACCCAATCAATCACTCTCTATAACCCCCAATATCTCTCTCTAAATTTTTAGACCCCAATCTCCCTCTTTTCCATCTCTCTCCAAATCACTAACCCCCCATCTCTCTATATTTCTCTCTCTATTTATCTAAACCAATATCCTTCAATATATCTCTCTCTATAAAACCCCATCCCCTAATCCCTCTCTCTCTCTCTAAATATCTAACCTTCAATATCTCTCTCTATCAACCACTAACCCCTAATCTCTTTTTCTTTAAATGCCTAGCCTCCAATATCCCTCTTTTTCCATCTCTCTCTACACCCTAACCCCCAATCCCTCTCTATTTCTCTCTCTCTAAAACCCTAACCCCTAAATCTCAATCTCTCTTTCTCTAAACCCATATTCTTTAATCTATATCTCTCTATAAAACCATATCCCCCAATTTCTCTCTCTCTAAATCTCTAACCTACATATCTCTCTCTATAAACCAATAAACCATAATCTCTCTCTCTCTCTCTCTCTCTCTCTTGATCACTCTCTCGAAACCCCAAAACAACAATCTCTTTCTAAAAATTCCTAACATTCATTCTCTCTCTCGCTCTAAACACATACCATCTAGTATATCTCTCTAAACACCTAACAACCACTCTCTCTCTAATCCCTATCACCCAATCTCTCCATCTATATTAAAATTCATAAACCCCAATATATATCTCTCTCAACCATTAACCCCCAATCTCTCTCTCTCTCTCTCTAAACCCTCAACCCGTCTCTCTC
>LPNX010155279.1:28815-43025 GCA_001517045.1 Pseudotsuga menziesii
CACTTTTGTTCCATCTAAACCCCTAACCTCTAATATATATCTCTCTCTAAACTCCTAACCTCCAATATATCTCTCTTTATAAGAACCCTAACCCTTAATCTCCTCTCTCTCTCTCCCTATCTATCTTACACCCTAACCCCCAATATCTCTCTCTCTCTCTCTCTGAAGCCCTAATTCCAAATCTCCATCTCTCTCTTTAAACCCCTTACCTCCAATCCCATTCTCTCTCTATATATATCTTAATAAAACCAAAATCCTAAATCTCTCTTTTTCATGAAATCCCTAATTCCTAGTCTCTCTCTCTCAACCCTTAAATCCCAATCTCTCTCTCTCTCTCTCTCTCTCTCTCTCTCTCTCTCTCGTAGCATATATTTATATATCTCTATCACTTTGTTTAAATTCCTAACCCCTAATCTCTCTTACTCTCTTAAACCCTCACCACCAATCTCTCTCTCTCTCTAAAATCCAAACCCTGAATCGATTTATCTCTCTTTGAAGAAATAACTACCAATATATCTCTCTCTAAACCACTAACCTCGAATCTCTCTCTCTCTAAACCCTAACCCCAAATCTCCCTCTTTATATCTCCATCTCTCTCTCTCTCTATCCTCCAATCTCTCTATCTCTCTCTAAACCCCTAACCTTCAATATATATCTCTCTCTATAAAAAAACTAACCCTTAATCTCTTCTCTCTCTATCTATGTATTTATGTTAAGCACTAACCCCCAATCTATCTATCTCTCTGATACTCTAACCCCAAATATCCATCTCTCTCTTTAAATGCCTAACCTCCAATCTCTCTCTCTCTCTCTCTCTCTCTCTCTCTCTATATATATATATATATATATATAGATATCCTTATAAAACCCAAACCATAAATATCTCTCTATCTTTAAAACCCTAATTCCTATTCTCTCTCCATAAACCCCTACCCCCTAATCTCTCTTTCTCTATAAAACCCTCACAACCAGTTTCTCTCTCTCTCTCTCTCTCTCAATCCCTAACCCTTAATCTCTTTATCTCTCTTAAAACAAATAACCTCCAATCTCTCTCTCTCTAAACTACTAACATCAATCTCTCTCTCTAAATTTATCACCCCCTCACCCCCAATATATTGTCATTTAAACCCGTAACCCCTAATATTGGTGCCTCTCTTTCTAAACCCCTAACCCCAAATCAACCTCTTTATATCTCCCTCTCTCTCTAAACCATAACACCCAATATCTCTCTCTCTCTCTCTATGCTTCAATATTTCTATCTCTCTCCCATACTCCAACCTTTATTTCTCTCACTAAACCCATAGCCCCCATTCTCTCTTTCTCTAAACCAATAACCCCCAAATCTCACTTTCCATCACTCTCAATATGTCTCTGTAAACCCATCACCCCCAATCTTTTTCTTTCCCACACTCTCTAAAGCTGGAACGCCTAATCTCTCTCTCTAAACCCTTAACCTCCAGTATCTCTCTCTCTCTCTCTATATATATATAAACCCCTAACTACCAATCTCTCTCTCTCTCTAAATCCTTAACCTCTAATCCTCCTCCTCTCTCTAAAATCCTAACCACCAACCTCTCTCTCTCTCTTTAAAATCCTATCCACCAACCTCTCTCTCTCTCTCTAAACCCCTAACCACCAACTTCTCTCCCTCTCTCTTTAAACCCATAACAAACAACCTCTCTCTCTCTCTCTAGACCCCTAACCCCCAATCTCTCCCTATTTCTCACATGCTCTCTCTCTAAACCCATAACCCTAATATCTCTCTATCTAAACCCTTAACCTTATATTTCTCTCTCCCTCTCTCTTTATTTATTTAAGCCCCTAACACTCAATTCCTAATTCTCTCCCTCTCTGTCTATCTATCTATATATCTCCATATCTATCTATATAAACCCCTAATACCCAACATCTCTACACCATGAAGTCCCAATCTCTCTCTCTCTAAACTCTTCACCCCCAATCTCTCTCTCTCTCTCTCTCTCTCTCTCTCTCTATTTGTCTCTCTAAATCCAAAACCCTCAATATGTACCTATAAAATCACCTAATTCTTTGCTCAATCACTATCTCTCTTTGTATCTCTCTCTCAACACCTGATTTCTCTCTTTCTCTAAACCATTAACCCCCTAACTTTCTCTCTCTCTCTAAACCCCTAACCCCAAATCTCTATCTTTATTTAAACCCATAACTCCCAATCTCTCTCTCTAAACCCCTCACCCCCAATCTCTCTCTCTAGTATCCTAACTTCCAATATCTCTCTTTCCCACTCTCTCTTGAAACCCTTAATGCCTAATTTATCTCTCTCGCTCTCTCTCTCTCTCTCTAAACCTATAACCTTCAATTTCTTGCTCTAAACTCCTAACCTCCATTCTCTCTCTCTCTAGACATTTCCTATGATATCCCACTCTTTGTCTCTCTAATCACATAGCCTCCCATTTCCCTCTTTCCATATCCCTCTCTCTCTAAACCCAACCAATCAATCTCAATGTGTATCATCCAATCTCTCTCTGTCTAAACCCCTAACCACCAATCTCTCTATGTAACGTCCAACCTCTCAACCCCTAACTACCAATATCTCTCTCTCTCTCTAAATCCCAAACCTCCAATCTCTCTCTCTCTCTAAAACACTAACCACAAATATTTATCTCTCTTAGTATAAACCCCAAATATCTCTCTCTCTAAAACTATAACCCTCCATCTCTCTCTTCCTCTGTCTCTCTTTAGACCCCTAACTCCAAATATATATCTCTCTCTAAACCTATCAAACCAATCTCTATTTATTTCTTACTCTCTCTCTCTAAACCTATAACCCCTGATCTCTCTTTCTCTAAACCCCTAACCTCAAATTATTTCTCTCTAAACCCCGAGCCTAAGATTCTGTCTCTCTCTAAACCCTTAACCTCCAATATCTCTCTCTTTAAACCCCTAAGCTTTAATATCTTTCTCTCTCTAACACCATAACCCCCAATCTGTCTCTTTGTAAACCTCAAAGACCTAAACTCTCTCTCTCTCTAAACCCCTAACCTCGAATCTCTCTCTCTCTCTCTCTAATACCCTAACCTCGAATCTCTCTCTCTCTCTCTCTAATACCCTAACCTCGAATCTCTCTCTCTCTCTCTCTCTAAACCCCTAACCTCCAATCTCTCTCTCTCTATTTCCCTAACCTACAATATCTCTCTCTCTCTCTCTAAACTTAATCTCTTTCTCTCTCTAAACCCCTAACCTCAAATCTATATCTCTCTCTCTCTCTCTAATACCCTAACCTCTAATCTCTCTCACTCCAAACCCCTAACCCACAATCTCCCTCTTTCTATCTCTCTCACTATAAACTACCAACACCCAATCTATCTCTCTCTTCAATCCCTAACACCAATCTTTCTCTATATAAACCACTAATCCCTAATCACTCTCTATCTAACTCTCAATATCACCTCCCTAAACCCAAAACGTGCACCCACATACCCATCCCCCCTCTCTATCTACCTCTACCCCTTACCACTAACTATCCATACTCCCATCCATGATCTCTCTCCCTCTCTACACCCTAAACCTACAGTCTCTCTCTCTCTCTCAAAAATCCTAACTTGAAATCTCTTTCTCTCTCTCTCTGAAGTCATAAGCTTCAATACCTATTTCTCTCTCATTCTCTCTCTATACCCTAATCCCAAATATCTCTCTCTCTCTCTAAAGCCCCAACACTGAATATATATCTATCTAACCTCCAGTCTCTCTCTCTTGCTCACTCTCTCTAAACCCGTAAAATTTAATCTCTCTCTCTCTCACTCTCTCTCTAAACTCCTAACCCCAAATATCTCTCTTTACCTCTCTCTCTCGCTTAACCTCTAACCCTATAGCTCTATCTCTTTGTCATTATCTCTCTCCCTGAACCCCAAATCCCTAACCCTAAATATCGATCTCTCTCTCATTCTATAACCCCCAATATGTCCTTCTCCAAATATTGAACCCTTAATCTTCCTCTCTCTAAACACCCAATGCTCACTATATCTCTCTGTAAATCCCTAACTTTTAGTCCATCTCTCTCTAAACTCCTAGAAACCAATATATCTCGTTTTATCTTTCTCTCTCTAAATCCCTAACCCCTAATATCTCTCTCTCTCTAAACCATTAAACACCAATTTCTCATCCTCTCTCTCTCTAAAATCCTAACCTCCAATCTATGTCTCTCTCTTAACACCCCTAAACCCAATCTATTTCTCTCTCTGTCTATAAACCCCTAACCTCCAATCTCCCTATTTCTTTAAACCCTTAACCCTTAATCTTTATCTCTCTCTCTCTCTCTCTCTCTAAGTCCTTAACCTAAAATGTATCTCTCCCACTAAACCCATAACCCCCAATTTTCCTCTTTCTATATCCTTCTCTCTAAACCCCAACACCCAATCAATCACTCTCTATAATCTCCAATCTGTCTATGTGTGTGTGTGTGTGTGTGTGTGTGTGTGTATACATACATACATACATACATACATACATACATACATACATACATACATATATATATATATATATATATATATAAATTCCTAACCCTTAATTCCTCTCTATTTCTTTCTTCCTAAACCCTAAATCCCAGTCTCTCTCTCTTTCTCTAAACTAATATCCTTTAATATCTCTATCTCTCTATAAAACCCTATCCACCAATATCTCTCTCTCTAAATATCTAGCATTCAATAGCTCTCTCTATAAACCACTAACCCTCAATGTCTCTCTCTTTAAACCCCTAACCCTCGATCTATCTCTTTCTCTCTCTCTCTCTAAATTCCTAGACCCTGATCTCTCTCTTTGTCTATCTCTCTAAACCCCTAATCCCCAACCCCTCTCTATTTTTCTCTCTCTCTAACCCCTAAGACTCAATCCCTCTCTCTAACCCCTAACCTGTAATCCCTCTCTATTTATCTCTCTCTCTCTCTCTAAACCCATATCCTTTAATATATCTATCTATAAAACCCTATCACCCAATCTCTCTATCTCTCTCTAAATATCTAACCTTTAGTATCTCTCTCTACAAACAACTAACCCCTAATCTCTCTCTCTCTCTCTCAATCCCTAACCCCCAATTTCTCTTGCTCTCTCTCTAAACCCATCACTCCAGTATCTCTCTTTGTCTCTCTAAAGCCCAAACCCCCAATATGCCCATGTAAAATCCCAGAACACTCCATATATATCTCTCTCTAAATCCTTATCTCTCTCTTTCTCTAAACCCTTAACCCCTAATATCTCTCTATTTCTCTTTGTAAACCCCTAACCCCCAATCTCTCTCTTTATTTAAACACATAAACCCCAATCTCTATCTTTCCCACTCTCTCTAAACCCTAAATTCCTAATCTCTCTCTCTCTTAACCTCTAACCTTTAATCGCTCTCTCTAAACCCTTAACCGCAAGTCTCTCTCTCTCTCTCTCTCTCTCTCTCTCTCTCCAATATATATCACTCACTCTCTCTCTCTCTAAGCCCATAACCCAAATCTCCCTCTCTCTCTAAACCCTAACACCCAATCTCTCTCTCTCTCTCTCTCTCTCTCTCTCTCTCTATATATATATATATATATATATATATATATATCTAAAACCCTAACCCAAATTTCTCTCTCCCTCTCTCTTTTTCCTATTTAAACCCCTTACACCCAATCCTCTCTCTCTCTCTTTATATCTATCTAAACCCTTATACCCAACATATATATCTCTCTCTAAGCCCTCAAGCCCCAATCTCTCTCTCTAAACCCCTCACCCAATCTCTTTTTCTCTTTATCTCTCTAAATCCCAAACAACCAATTTGTACGTATAAAATCCCCTAACACAATCTCTATCTCTCTTTGTCTCTCTCTCTCAACCCCTAATTTTTCTCTTTACTTAAACCCTTAACCCTCATTCTCTCTCTTTCTTTCTAAATCCCGAATCTCTCTCTCTCTCTCTCTCTCTATTTAAACCTAATTCTTAACTCATAACCTCTCTCTCCCTCCCTCTCTCTCTCTAAACTCCTAACCTCCATGCTGTCTCTTTCTAAACCCCCAATCTCTCTCTCTCTCTCTCTCTCTCTAAAACTTTGACCTTCAATCACTCTCTCTAAACCCCTAACCTCCTATCTCTCTCTCTCTCTCTCTAAGTATATATCCTTTAATTGATCTCTCTAAACCCTTAATCTTCAGTCTCTCTCTCTCTCTCTCTCTATCCCTAATCTCAAATATATATCATTCTCAAACTCCCTCTCTCTCTCCCTTCCTAATCCCATAGCATCCAATATCCCTCTTTCTAACTCCCTCACGCTCTCTCTCTGAACCCTGACACCCAATCCATCTCAATGTGTAATGCCCAATCTCTATCTCTCTAAAATCCTAACCACCAATCTCTCTCTATAATGTTCAACCTCTCTCAACCATTGACCACCAATATATCTCTCTCTAAACCCCAAGCCCCAATCTCTCTCTCTCTCTAAAACACTAAGCACAAATCTCTCTCTCTCTCTCTCTCCAAGCCCCAAACCCCCAATCTCCCTCTCTCACTCTCTAAAACCATAACCCCCGAAATTTCTCTACCACTCTCTCTCTAGACCTCAAACCCCCAATCTCCCTCTCTCTCTCTCTAAAACCATAACCCTCGATATCTCTCTACCACTCTCTCTCTCTCTACACTTCAAACCCCAATCTCCCTCTCTCTCTCTCTAAAACCATAACCCTCAATCTCTCTCTCTCTCTCTCTAAACACCTAACCTCGAATATCTATCTTTATAAACAACTAAGATATAAGCTTTTACTTTCTCTCTAAACCCATATTAACCCCAATATCTCTCTTTCTAAACCTTAAAGACCCAATCTCTCTCTCTCTAACCCCTAACCTCAAATCTCTCTCTCTCTCTCTCTCGAATACCCAAACCTATAATCTCTCTCTCTCTCCTTATATATATCTCGAAACCACTAACACTAAATCGATATTTCTCTAAACCACTAATCCCTAATCCCCAATCACTCTCTATATCTCTCGTTATCAACTACCTAAACAACAAATTTGCACCCATATTCCTCTCCCCCCACTCTATCTATCTCTACCCCTAACCACTAACTATCCATAAACCCTCTATGATCTCTCTCTCTACGCCCTACACCCACAATATGTCTCTCTCTAAACCCCAAACCTCAAATATATTTCTCTCTCTCTCTCTCTAAATCCCTAACCTCCAATATCTCTTTCTCTCTCAATCTCTCTCTATACCCCTAATCCCAAATCTCTCTCTCTCTCTCTCTCTCTCTCTCGCTAAATCCCTAACACTAAATATCTTTATCTCTCTAACATCCAATCTTTCTCTCCCTCTCACTCTATCTATCTCCCTTAACCTCTAACCCCCAAACACTAAAACCCTAATCCCTAACCCTAAATATATTTCTATCTCTCATTCCTGAACCCCTTATATTTCTCTTATCAAAGATTGAGCCCCCAATCCTCCTCTCTCTAAACCCTTGACACCTAATCTCTTTCTCTAAACCCCTAACCACCAATCTCTCTCTTTTTATATTTCTCTCTCTAAACCCTTAACCCCCATTCTATCTCTGTCTCTCTAAACCCCTAAAAACCAATCTTTAAGGTTCTCTCTCTCTTTAAACTCATAACCTCCAATCTCTCCATTTCTCTCTCTACACCCCTAAACCCCAATCTCTCTCTCTCTCTAAACCCCTAACCTACAATATCCCTCTTATGTTAAATCCCTAACCCTTAATCTCTATATCTCTCTAAACCCCTAACCCCTAGTCTCTCTCTCTGTTTATACCCCGAACCCTCAATCTCTCTCTCTCTCTCTCTCTCGCTATCTATCTATCTATCTAAATCCCTAACCTTAAATATCTATCTCTCTCTCTAAAAGCCTAGCCCCTAGTTTCCCTCTTTTTATATCCCCCTCTCTCTAAGCCCCAACACCCAATCAATCACTTTCTATAACCCCCAACCTCTCTCTCTAACTACCTAGACCCCAATCTCTCTCTTTCTAAATTCCTAGACCCCAATCTCCCTCTTTTCCATCTCTCTCCAAACCACTAACCCCCAACCTCTCTATATTTCTCTCTCTATTTCTCTATACCAATATCCTTCAATATCTCTCTCTATATAAACCCTATCGCCCAATCTCTCTCTCTCTCTCTATCAACCACTAACCCCCAATCTCTCTCTCTCTCTCTCTCACACACACACACACACTCTCTCTCTCTTTAAACCCCTAACCCCCAATCTCTCTCTCTAAATTCCTATCCCCCAATATCCCTCTTTCTCCATCTCTCTCTACACCTAACCCTCAATCGCTCTCTATTTCTCTCTCTCTAAACCCCTAACACCTAAATCCCAATCTCTCTCTCTTTCTCTAAATGCATATCATTTAGTATCTCTCTCTCTATAAAACCATTTCCCCCAATATCTCTCTCTCTCTAAAGATGTAACCTTCATTATCTCTCTCTATGAACCACTAAACCATAATCTCTCTCTCTCTCTCTCTCTAAACCTCGAACCCTCAATATCTCTCTCTTTTGATCACTCTTTCTAAAACCTAAAACCCCGATGTCTTTCTAAAAATTCGTAACACTCATTCTCTCTCTCTCTCTAAACACATATCATCCAATATCTCTCTCTAAACACCTCACAACCACTCTCTCTGTAAGCGCTATGACCCAATCTCGCTATCTCTATTAAAATCCATAACCGCTAATGTTTATCTCTCTCTCAACCATTAAATCCCAATCTCTCTCTCTCTCTCTCTCTCTCTCTCTCTCTCTAAAACTTCAACCTGTTTCTCTCTCAATCTCTTTCCCTCTCTCTCTCTCTCTATCTATATATCTTTCTCTCTCTCTCTCTATCTCATATATATATATATATATATATATATATATATATATATATATATATCTAAACCCCTAACAACAAATCTTTATCTCTCTCTCTCTCTCTCTCAAAACCCATGAATATCTCGCTTTCCATCTAAACCCCTAACCCTTAATCTCCTCTCTCTCTCTTTAAACCCTTAACCTCCAATCCCTCTATTTCTCTCTAGATATCGATATTAAACCCAAAACCTAAATCTCTCTCTTTTATTAAATCCCTAATTCCTAGTCTCTCTCTCTCTCTCTCAACCCTTAACTCCCAAATTCTCTCTCTCTCTCTCTCTCTCTCATAGCAGTAGTGTAGTACATCTATATCTCTCTCTCCCTTTGTTTAAAGTCATAACCCCTAATCTCTCTTACTCTCTTAAACCGTCACCACCAATCTATCTCTCTCTTTATATCTCCATCTCTCTCTTTATCCTCCAATCTCTATATCTTTCTCTAAACCTGTAACCTCCGATCTCTGTCTGTCTCTCTATAAAAACCCTAACCCTTAATCTCTTCTCTCTCTCTCTCTCTTTTTATCTATCTTAGACACTAAGACACAATCTCTCTCTCTCTCTCTCTCTCCCTCTAAAACTCTATCCTCAAATCTCCCTTTCTCTCTTTAAACCCCTCACCTCCAATCTCTCTCTCTCTATATCTATATAAAACCCAAACCATAAATATCTCTCTATCTTTGAACCCCTATTTCTGGATATCCCTCTCTCAACCCTTAACCCCCAATCTCTCTCTCTCTCTCTATAAACCACTAACCCCCAATCTCTCTCTCTCTCTCTCTCTCTCTATATATATATATATATATATATATGTCTCTCTCTCTCCCTTTATTTAAACCCCTAACCCTAATCTCTCCTTCTACATAAAACCCTCACCACCAGTCTCTCTCTCTCGCTCTAAACTTCTCACCCCCAATATTTGGTTATTTAAACCCATAACCCCTAATCTCACCCCCCTCTTTCTAAACCCCTAACCCCAAATAACCTTCATTATATCTCCCTCTCTCTAAACCATAACATGAAATATATCTCTGTCTCTTTATCCTCCAATCTCTCTATCTATCTCTCATCCTCTAATCTCTCTATCTCTCACTAAAACCATAACCCCCATTCTCTCTTTCTCTAAACCACTAACCCCCAATATCTCTCTTTCCATCCCTCTCAACCTGTCTCTCTAAACCCCTAACTCTCTCTCTCTCTCTCTACAACACCCTATCTCTCTCCCTCTCTCCCTCCCTCTCTCAAAACCCCTAACATGCAATCTCTCTCTCTCTCTCTCTAAATCATTGACCCCTCACCCCCAATATATCTTTCTTTAAACCCACAACCCCTAATCTCCCAAAATCTCTCTCTAAACACCTTACCCCCCAATATCCCTTTCTTTATCTCCCTCTCTAAACCCCTAACCCCAAATCCATAACCCCCTAACCCCCAATCTCTCTCTCTCTCTCTCTCTCTCTCTAAGCTCATAAATCCAAATCTATATCTCTCTAAAACCATAAACCCTTATCTCTCTCTCTCTCTCTCTCTAAACCCATAATCCAATATCTATCTATGTATTTAAACTCCTAACCCCCAATTTTTCTATGCCTCTCTCTATGTAAACCTTTAACACCCAATCTCTCTCTCTCTCTATGTAAACCCTTAATACCTAATTTCTCTCTCTCTGTATAAACCCTAAATCCCCAGTATATCTCTATAAATCACTCACTCCCAATCTCTCTCTTTCTCTATAAATCCTAAAACCCCAATCTGTCCCTCTAAAATCCCCTAACATTCAATATTTATCTCTTTGATTCTCTCTAAACCCCTAATATATCTCTTTCTCTAAAATATTAACCCTCAATCTATGTGTGTGTGTGTATCTATCTAAACCCTTAACCCCTAACCCATAATCTCTCTCTCTCTCTCTCTCTCTTGCTAAACCCCTAACTCATGGTCTCTCTCCCTCTCTCTAGTTTTTTTTTAAGTTGTCAAAAGTTTGTCAAAAAACTAGGAATTGCAAATCATTGTTTAGGCCTGTACTATATATAAACACCTAATTCTTAACCCATAATCCCTCTCTCTCTCTCTAAACCCCTAAAATCCATGCTATCTCTCTCTAAACCCACAATCTATATCTTTCTTTAAACGCATAGCCCCCAATATCTCTCTCTCTCTCTCTCTCTCTATAAACCTCTAACCTTCAATCACTCTCTATAAGCCCTTAACCTCAAATCTCTCTCTCTAAGTCTCTATCCTCCAATCCCTCTCTCTAAATCCCTAACATTCAGTCTCAGTCTCTCTCTCTCTCTCTCTCTCTCTCTTCATCTCTCTCTCTCTCTCTAAACCCCTAACCTCTAACTCTCTCTCTCTCTCTAAACACATAACCTTCAATATTTATCTCTATAAACCCCTAATATTTAAGCTTTTATTTGATCTCTAAACCCCTATTAATCCCTATCTCTCTCTTTCTAAACCTCAAAGATCCAATCTCTCTCTCTGTCTCTCTCTAACCCCTAACCCCAAATCTCTTTGTCTCTCTCTCCCAACTACCCTAACCTCTAATCTCTCTCTCTCTCTAAACTCCTAACCAACAATATCCCTCTTTCTATATATATCTCGAAAATACTACCATGAAATCTATATCTCTGTTTAACCACTAACCCTAATCTCTCTATATATAAACCCTTAACCCCATTCACTCTCTATCTCTCTCGTTATCACCTACCTAAAACCCATATGTGCACCCACATTCCCCACCACCCTCTCTATATATCTCTAGCCCTAACCACTAACCATCCATACTCCCTCTATGGTCTCTCTCTCTCTCTACACCCTAAACCCACAATTTGTCTCTCTCTAAACGCCTCGCCGCAAATGTCTTTCTCTCTTTCTCTAACGCCCTAACCTCCAATATCTCTTTCTCTGTCAATCTCTATGTACCCCTAATCCCAAATCTCTCTCTCTCTCTCTAATCCCTAACTCGAACATGTTTCTCTCTCTAACATTGAGTATTAATATCCCTCTCACTCTCTCTAAACCCGTAAAATCCAACCACTCATTCTCTTTCTAAACATCTAACCCCCAACATATCTCTTTATCATTCTTTCTCCCTTAACCTCTAACCCCCCAAACTCTATCTCTTCATCACTATATCTCTCCCTAAACCCATAATCCCTAACCATAAATATCCTTCTCTCTCTCATTCTCAAACCCCCAATCTTTCTCTCTTCAAAGATCGATCCCCCAATCCTCCTCTCTCTAAACCCCTAGCCACCAATCTCTCTATTTTTATTTTTCTCTCTCTAATCCCCTAAACCCCAATCTCTATCTCTATAAAACACTAAAACCCAATCTTTCATTTTCTCTCTCTCTCTCTCTCTCTATACTCCTAGCCTCCAATCTCTCCCTTTCTCTCTTTACACCCATAAACCCCAATCTCTCTCTCTCTCTCTCTCTCTCTCTCTCTCTCTACACCCCTAATCTACAATCTCCCTCTTTCTGGAAACCCTTAACCCTTAACCTCTATCTCTCTCTAAACCCCTAGTCTCTATCTCTCTCTCTAAATCCCTAACCTTAAATATCTATCTCTCTCTGTAAAACCCTAACCCTCGATTTCCATCTTTGTATATATCTCTCTCTCTAAGCCCCAACACCCAAATCACTTTCTATAACCCTTGATCTCTCTATCTAAATGCCTAGACCCCAATCTCCCTCTTTTCCATCTCTCTCTCTCTCCCTCTCTCTCTAAATCTCTAACCTTCAGTATCGCTCTCTCTCAACCATTGACCCCCCAATCTCTCTCTCTCTCTAAATGCCTAACCCTCGATCTCCTTCTTTTTCCATCTCTCTCTACACCCCTAACCCCAAATACCTCTCTATTTCTCTCTCTCTTAACCCCTAACCACTAAATCCCAATCTCTCTCTCTCTCTCTCTCTAAACCCTCAACCCATTTCTCTCTCTCTCTCTATCTATTTCTCTCTCTCTCTCTCTCTCTCTCTAAAAACCCATGAATCTCTCTCGTTCCATATAAATTCCTAACCTCTAATATTTCTCTCTCTCTCTAAACCTCTAACCTCCAATATATATCTATTTATAAAAACCCTAACCCTTAATCTCCTAATCTCCTCTTTCTCTATCTATCTATCTTAGACCCTAACCCCCAATCTCTCTCTCTCTCTCTCTCTAAAACCCTAACTCCAAATATTCCTCTCTCTCTTTAAACCCCTAACCTCTAATCCCCCCCATGTCTCTCTAGATATCTATATAAAACCCAAATCCTAAATCTCTCTCTTTCATTAAATCCATAATTCCTAGCCTCTCTCTCTCTCAACCCTTAACTCTCAATCTCTCTCTCTCTCTCTCTCATAACATATATCTGTATCTCTCTCTCCCTTTGTTTAAATCCCTAACCCCTAATCTCTCTTACACTCTTAAACCCTAAATCTATTTATCTCTCTCCATAGAAATAAGAACCAATCTCTCTCTCTCTCTCTCTCTCTATCTCTTAACCGCTAACGTCGAATCTCTCTCTCTAAACCACTAACCCCTTCACCCAATATATCTCATTATTTAAACCCATAAACCCTAATCTCCCCCCCTCTGTCTTTTTAAACCCCTAACCCCAAATCTCCCCCCATCTCTCTCTTTAAACCCCTAACCCCAAATCTCCCTCTTTATATCTCCATCTCTCTCTCTCTCTATCCTCCAAACTCTATATCTCTCTCTAAAATCCTAACCTTCAATATATCTCTCTCTCTATAAAAACACAACCTTTAATATCTTCTCTCTCTATCTATTTATCTATCTTAGGCACTAACCCCCAATCTCTCTCTCTCTCTGAAACCCTAACCCCAAATATCCCTCTCTCTCTTTAAACCCCTAACCTCCAATCTCTCTCTCTCTAGATATCTTTATAAAACCCAAACCATAAATATCTCTCTATTTTTAAACCCTAATTCCTATTCTCTCTCTCTAAACCCCTAAACCCTAATCTCTATTTCTCTATAAAACCCTCACCACCAATCTCTCTCTCTTTCTCTATAAAACCCTCACCACCATTCTCTCTCTCTCTCTCTCTAAAACCCTAACCCCAATCTCTTTATCTCTCTTGAAACAAATAACTGGCAATTTCTGTCTCTCTAAACTACTAACATCAATCTCTCTCCCTCTCTCTCTAAACCTCTCACCCCTCACCCCCAACATCTCGTCATTTAACCCATAACCCCTAATCTCACCCCCCCCTCTCTCTAATCCCCTAACCCTCCATTAGAGGAAATTTGGGGTCTAAAATGGGCCTTATAAGAAAACGTGCCAAAATAAGTTTTTGTGAGTTGGAATTCAAGAACCAATAGAATTTCA
>LPNX010155279.1:43444-131337 GCA_001517045.1 Pseudotsuga menziesii
CACCCTCTTTATATCTCCCTATCTATCTAAACCATAACACCCAATCTCTCTCTCTCTCTCTCTCTCTCTTTGTAAACCCGTCATCCCCAATCTTTTCCTTTCCCTCTCTCTCTAAAGCTCGAATTCCTAATCTCTCTCTCTAAACCTCTAACCTCCAGTATCTCTCTCTCTCTCTCTCTCTGTATATATATATATATATATATAATCTCCAATATATATCACTCTCACACACTCTCTCTCTCTAAGCCCATAAACCAAATATCCCTCTCTCTCTAAAACTGTAACCCCCAACATCTCTCTCTCTCTCTCTCTCTCTCTCTCTCTCTCTCTCTCTTATTCTTTGTCTCTAATCCCCTAACCAAAAATTCCTCTCTCTCTCAACTCCTAACCCCAAATCCTTATCTCTCTCTAAACCCCTAACCTCCATTTTCTCTCTAAACCCCTAATATCCAATCTCTCTCTCTCTCTCTCTCTCTCTTTTTCCATATAAATCCCTAACCTCCAGTATATTTTTTCTCTCTCTCTTTCTCTAAACCCCTAAAACCCAATATCCTACTTTGTATGTCCATCTCACTCTAGAATCTAGCACCCAATCAATTTATTTTTTTAGCTCAAAATCTCTCTCTCTCTCTAAACCCTTAACCTCTAACCATCATCCTCTCTCTAAAATCCTAACCACCAACCTCTCTCTCTCTCTCTAAACCCCTAACCACCAACCTCTATCCCTCTCTCTCTAAACCTATAACAACCAGCCTCTCTTTCTCTCTCCCTAAACCCCTAACCCCTAATCTCTCCCTCTTTCTCACATGCTCTCTATCTAAACCCATAACCCCAATCTCTATCTATCTAAACCCTTAACCCTAGATTCATCTCTCTCCCTCTCTCTCTCTATTTAAACCCCTAACAACCAATTACTCTCTCTTTATATCTATCTAAAACCCTAATACCTGACATCTCTAAACCATGAATCCCCAATCTCTCTCTCTAAATTATTCACCCTCAATCTCTCTGTCTCTTTGACTATCTAAATCCCAAACCCCCAATTTGTACCTATAAGATCACCTAATGCTATGCTCAATCTCTCTCTCTCTCTCTCAACCCCTAATCTCTCTCTTTATCTAAACCATTAACCCTCAATCTATCTCTTTCTCTCTAAACCCCAAAACCTTAATCTCTCTCTCTCTCTCTCTCTCTCTCTAAACCCATAATTCCCCCCCTCTCTAAACCCCTAACCCCCAATCTTTATCTTTATTTAAACCGATAAACCCCAATTTCTCTCTCTCTAAACCCCTCACCCCTAATCGTTCTCTCTCTCTCTCTCTAATATCCTAACCCCCACTCTCTCTCTTTCCCACTCTCTCTCAAAACCCTAATGCCCAATATTTCTCTCTCCCTATACACCTACAACCTTCAATTTCTCTCTTAAAACTCCTAACCTCCAATCTCTCTCTTTCTCTCTCTCTCTAGCTCTTACCTATGATCTCTCTCTCTCTAATCATATAGCCTCCTATCTCCCTCTTTCTATCTCCATCTCTCTCTAAACCAAAACACCCAATCAATTTCAATGTGTAACATCCAATCTCTCTCTCTCTAAACCCCTAACCACCAATCTCTCTATCTAACGTCAAACCTCTCTCAACCCCTAATGACCAATCTCTCTCTCTCTAAACCCCAAACCCCCAATCTCTCTCTCTCTCTCTCTCTCTCTCTCTGTAAACACTAACCACAAATATTTCTCTCTCTCTCTCTCTCGCTATAAACCCCAAATCTCTCTCTCTCTCTAAAACTATAACCCTCAATCTCTCTCTTACTCTATCTCTCTCTATATCCCTAACTCCAAATATATATCTCTCTCTAAACCTATCATGCCAATCTTCATTTATTTCTTACTCTCTCTCTCTCTCTAAACCCCGAGCCTAAAATGCTCTCTCTCTAAACCACTAACCTCCAATATATCTCTATATAAACCCCTAAGCTTTAATCTCTTTCTCTATCTCTAAACCCCTATTAACCCCTAATATCTCTCTTTGTAAAACTTAAAGACAAAATCTCTTTCTCTCTCTAACCTCTCTCTTTCTAACACCCTAACCCCTAATCTCTCTCTTTATAAACCTCAAATACCCAAATTCTCTCTCTCTCTCTCTCTAAACCCCTAACCTTGAATCTCTCTCTCTAAACCCAATAACTTTCTCTCTCTAAACCCCTAACCTGGACTCTCTCTCTCTCTCAAATACCCTAACCTCCAATCTCTCTCTCTCTCTCTAAACCCCTAACCCTCAATCTACCTCTTTCTATCTCTCTCCCTATAAACTACCAACACCCAATCGATCTCTCTCTTCAAACCCTAACCCCAGTCTCTCTCTCTCTCTCTCTCTACCCCTAACCCGTAATCTCTCTCTATATAAACCACTAATCCCCAATCACTCTCTATCTATCTCTCAATCTCACCTACCTAAATCCAAAATGTGCACCCACATACCCATTCCCCATCTCTATCTACCTCTACCCCTAACCACTAATCATCCATACTCCCATCCATGATCTCTCTCCCTCTCTACACCCTAAAACCATAATCTTTCTCTCTCTCTCTCTCTCTCTCTCTCAAAAATATTAACCTAAAATTTCTCTCTCTCTCTCTCTCTCTAAAGTTGTAACCTTGAATACCTCTTTCTCTCTCATTCTCTCTCTATACCATGTTGCCGCCTTTCACACACCTGGGTCACGTGGCATAAATCTTCAAGCCACTCGGTGTGTCCTTGGGGGCAAGTCTTGAGTCAAGGATGTCACCTTGTTCTTGACTCCTCTGTTTAGGCTCAACTCCTAATGAAGCCAAGGGGGGTAGACCCTATTAAGTTACTAAGGCTAAATTACTTAGTACGGTGATGTTAAATTGAATGAGTTACTTAGGAGTTTGGAATTTAACCATAAACAATCAAAGATGACGAGATACAAAAATGAGCGCATGAAAGCACAATGCTGAGACACAATATATATATATATAGCAAGAAAATAACCAGTGCCTTAGAATGGAGTCAAAATAAAATCAATGTACTTGCATGTGCTTGGAGTGAATGTTTTGCAATTGCCTCTTGGTGTGTTTTAAGTTAATGTGAGGTGTGAGTTGATTAAAATTAGGCAAAGCGGCAGACTCCAGATATACCCGAGAGTACTTGGAGTATGTCCAAAACTAAACCTTCACAGCTACCCACAAGGAATATGTGGGCTGAATGGAGTCTCTGGGGCTATTGTTCATAACACACCTGTTAGGGTGTGACAGAGATCGGCGCCCCGAGGTCACTTTTCAGAAGTTCCTGCTTCCTTTGGGTATTTTTCCACCGTAATGGTTTGATCTAGGTGTTGTATTTTCACCTGATGGTTTGTAAATTTGGGAGAGCGAGTCCTAATTATTCTAGTCACTCAAATTCTTTTGACACAGCTTGACTGATCGGATGAACCGCAACCAAGTGCAGAGCATACACACCGGAGTCTTGTCAATTTTAGTAAATTTTAAAATGGGTGTTCTTGTTAAAAAGAAAACCCTCCAGGAACCTCTTTCGATCCAAGTGGATCTCAATCGAGGAATCAAGGAGGGGTTAATTTTATAATAGCTAAAGAAACAAATGATGAAAAGGAAAACACAGATACACAATTCCGGTTTTCTAATTAGTCCTACCACGCATCTTTTTCCCCTTTCGGGTCAATCGGGAAGTCATGGGGTAAGTATTAATATTACTTTGAAATATCAAATATGGAATATGAAATTGATAATGAATCAAAGTATACTAACCTACAGATTAATACTATGCCAGTTTGAAAAGATATGAACAAAAAGTAAAAAATTGACACCGACGCAAAACCCCCCAGGGGGGATGATGAATAGGCTCGGCCTATTCGAAAGGACCTTTTCTTTTTATTAGAAGTGATTTACAATATCAACAAATTAAAATTGATGCACTTTGGTCCTTGTTATCTGGGATCCAAATGATTACAACAAGCTTGCAACAAGCTAGAATTAAACAAGGTGGTGGGGGAAGCTTCCGGGAAGCTCCGATTTGTCCAAGAGTTGGAATTTTGGCAGAGTCTCCTTCTATTTTTTGTTGTACCTGCTAAAAACAACGAGAAATCAAAATCAAATGTTCCCAAACACACTTTGAAAGTGTTTTGGGTTACTACACTAGTTACCAAAAAAAAACTTAAGTAAAATTTTGTTAAGTTGGGGTAATCTAGTTTTGCAAAAAGGAACCAAGGAAGCTCCGATTCGTCCAAGAGTTGGAATTTTGGCAGAGTCTCCTTCTATTTTTTGTTGTACCTGCTAAAAACAACGAGAAATCAAAATCAAATGTTCCCAAACACACTTTGAAAGTGTTTTGGGTTACTACACTAGTTACCAAAAAAAAACTTAAGTAAAATTTTGTTAAGTTGGGGTAATCTAGTTTTGCAAAAAGGAACCAAGGAAAGCAATATTTCCTTGGGATCTTGGCTTGCTATTTGGGAAGACAATAATATGTGCACTTTTATTATAGAATATGAAACTTTAAAGTACATCAAAGGAAACTACCTTAAAAGCAAGCTACAAGTTTTCATTAAAATGCCTGCAAAAAGCGGATAATTTCAGCTAGATCTCTTAAAATACAACTTTATATGCAAAACGAAACTGAGATCTAAACTTAAGAAATGATCTTACTATCTAGATATATATTTAATTTTCTTAATGAGATAGATCTAAGCAATAAGACTCTTTAAAAGTAACCAATTTGAAGAGAAATTAAGATTTTGAAGGAGGAAGAGAGAGAAAGAGTGTTTGAAGCCTTGAAGATCCACAGTGGAGCTTTCAGGTGGAATGTCGAGGGACTATGCCTTTGGAAGGTTTTGGAGAGAGTGAAGAAGCAAACTAGATTAGCATCCTCTCCAATCTAGGAACCTGCAGCTCAATTGAAATAAAAAAACTTGTTGAAAAAAAAAACTTGTGAGATCCGATTAGTACATACACAGAGATTCAGAATAACATGCATATAAGCTTATAGAACATGCTGAATCTAGATCTCTAAACATGCATCAAAGGAAAGAGATGGCCAATAAAATTACTGAAAAGCACCTTTCCTATCAAGATTATAATAAGCTTATTATCAATCTTAACAATGGATCTACAAGCAGTTAGCAAATCATGAACACAGATATAGGTTACCTTAGTAAAACAATGGCAATGATCATCCACACATACAATGGCACAACACAGTCTTGCCTCCAAAGCTTCTCTTTATTTCAAATGAATAATAACAACAATACAATAGCAGCAGCACCTCAATCCCAGTTCTAACTAGCTTGGAAGAGGCTACTGTGCTTGGATATATACAAAAACCAGGAGATTCAGCCCAGGGGGGGCGCAATTCCCAAGGAGAGAGATCAAATCAACTGAGGGAGAGTCAATCAATGCAGATATGAAGCTGAACTGAGCCTACTTGTCAACCAGGGGCCTAATTGAGCTGACACATCAACCCATAAACTAACACATCAGTCCACAGAGCATCCAGGAGAGTCCACATGTGTGGAGGAGAGAGAGAGAGAGAGGGCGCAATTCCCCATAAAGACAACTGGAGGTCAACTCTGGATCTGATTTGATCACCTCCTCCAGTCAAGGATTTGTCATATCTAGACAATCTGCTTCAGATCTGACTGATTTCAATCAAATTAGATGAGAATCCACTGATCTATGATTTTGGATTTGCTCCATTATTCATGAATTTATTAATTAAAATAATCAATAATTGATTTTTGGGGCTTTTTGACCTGAGTGATGGAAAATCACTCAAAACTAGGAAATAGTGGGTCCATGGGTTTACATGGTTCTCTTAGCTTGAAAATGAGCACCTACATGACTGAAACTGATTATTTGGCCCACTTTTATTACAAAATCAAATTTTCCAATTAAACTATTAAAAAATAGCCTAAGTTTTGGAAAAATTAAATTTTTAATAAAAAACACTGAAAAAACTAAAAAATTGAAAAATTGAAAAAACCTAAGGGGACTTAGACATGTTCATATGACTTGACCATGATATCTAGCATGCTTATACATTGACACATAGACTCTAATAACCTCAATAGGCCTAAATGCCAAGTCGACCACCCCAACTTTGAAGGTATGGAGTGAAAAACTTAGAAATTATCAGTTGTTTATTCAACAACCAATAATAACCAAGGGAAAAAACACCCTAGGTTGATCGGATTGACAAATAAATTGTAAGAGACTGAGTCTTTTACAGACACTATCATGCTAGAACATTTATTACAATTCCCCCATGGGGTATGAACATGTGATATAGTACAACAAGCACTTCCCAGAAGTACTTCCAAAGGTCTTCTAAAGTTCAAACAAGTTATCCTTGTCCGGTTCACCAGGATCACTTGATAAAAAAACACTAAGTAAAACTTAGGTGGTAACATACCCTAATAAAAAATCTCTCTCTCTCTCTCCGTCTCTCTAAATCCCTAGCACTGAATATCTACCTCTCTGACCTCCAATCTCTCTCTCGCACTCGCTCTTTCTATACTTGTAAAATTTAATCTCTCTCTCTCTCTCTAAAATCCTAACCTCGAATATCTCTTGTTTCCTCTCTCTCTCCCTTGACCTCCAACGCTATAGCTCTATCTCTTTGTCATTATCTCTCTCCCTAAACCCCTAATCTCTAACCCTAAATATCCATCTCTCTCTCATTCTAGAATACCCAATCCGTCCTTCTCTAAATCTCGAACCCACAATATTCCTCTATCTAAACACCCGACAATCAATATCTCTCTCTCTCTAATCCCGTTGTTGAAGGAGCAAGTTGGTATGTCGACTTAGTCGATTGGCCGACTAAGTTGGTTAGCCAACCAACTAGAGATTAGGTCGGCCACCTAAAGTTGTGTCGGTTCACCGAACCGACAGGTAGTTATTTTGTAACTATTTTGTAATCATATATATTAGGCTGTTGAGCCAGATAAGAACTGGGTTCAGTTCTCTGTATTGTATGAACCCTCTCATGCTAATATAATATGTTATTATATCTACTTGTTCTTGTCTCTTGTCTTTGTTATGTATGTATGTTTTAGTATGTATTATTGGTAACCTTATGTGATGTGTGGGATTACAACATTGGTTCCATTGCCGGTAGTACATGTTTGAGATGTATACAAGTAGATGACATCAGAATGGGAGATTAAGGACTTGTGGGAGCGTAAAGTAGCAAATTATTTACATAATTATGCATGAAGAAACAGATTGATGATCGCACAAGCAAAATAAAGATTCTTTACAAAGATGCATGAAAAGTTTGTAGAATCCGTGCCCCAACTTCTGAAGAAACTCCTGGATGAAAAATCCGAAAGGGACTAAAGATCAATAGTTACTAGAAAAACTGATTTGCGGGGGAAGAACAAACTTGTCAGAGTGGTTTGAAAAAATTCTCAATGAATTTTGCGAAGAGCAAGCAGTAGCAGACATAATTTCAGTAGAATCCGTCAAGAATAAATTCTACACTGACCTCATCGAGCAATTGTTGTGTTCCTTACCAACCTTGCTATTTAAATTCTTGATCGAGAAGGGAGTAGGTCATATTTTTGAACCCCATCCATCACTTAGCAGACCGCCATTAAACCCTAACTGGGCAGAAAAGCAAAACAGGTAGGAAAAATTAATTGTAGAAAGGGAGTGGGAATAATTCCTAAGCAAATAGAAAGAACTATCTGGGATTTCTAAAGCATCGAGTAGGCTATGGGGGGGTAGCTGGTCATATGTTGGAATAAAGTGAAGTGGATTCTAGTCGACTAAAGGAAATACCAATCACCAGTAATGTTCTGTCAACCTAAAAAGGAAATCAAGAAGATAGTGTCACACAAAGGTATGACGGACTTACAGAAAATAGAAAGGGAAAGGAGGCTACAATGTAGGGAAGAAAGAAGAGAAAGAGCCTTAGCGCTGCAAAGAGGAATGAGTACTAGGGTGACCAAGCAGGAAAGAGATCCGCTGGAGTCAGGTCATGACCGACAAGAAGAAGGCGTGGAAGGAGAGGCATCCCCTATAGAAGAATAATTGTGGATAGAGCAGCAAGAAGCTATCCAATTAGAAGTTCCCCAGGAAGTAAAACCTCTGATAGATCTGCATATCCAGATACAAGCTATTGTCGAAGAGGACCTCAGACTAGGAGCTGGTGACTTTGGTATCTGGAGCCGACTAGATGATGAGAAATACACTGGGAGACATCTCATTATCCATTGACCAAAAGAAGGAAATTGGGTTGCACCTCAAGCGGTACCCTCCAAACGAAGTATCCACTTACTTTCACCTACACATGAAGGAGCACCCCCCCTGCCAAATACAACTTTGGAAGACACCAAAAATTTAGAACTGTGGACAAATAATTGCAGTTGGATATCGACAAATGAAGTCGACACTAACCGACTACTGGTCGAAGAGGAAACGATAAAAACAACTGATGGGAATGAGAGTTTCATTGACGATAGTTCCGCAAAGAGGAATAAGCAAATAACCCCAGTGCCACCTCTTGAAAGTAGTGACAGTGACTCTAACATGGGTCACGGGTCAACACACATTCCTCTATATGAGGGTGATGAGGACCCTAGACGACACTGGTTCGTTTGTGAGTCAACTTGGGAAGCTAACCAAGTTACGGATGAATACATGCAGATGGCGCAGTTCACTGGTGCCTTGAGGAAAAGGGCATTAACTTGGTACATGACCTTTTCTGAAAGAACCCCCTAAGAAACCAAAGCTGAGATCAAAACGCAATTTCTATCAGTTTTCAAAAATCTAGATGCAAAACATCTGCCAGGAAAGAAACTAAAAGTGACATCACATAAGTCAAGAGAGACTATCCATGATTACAATAAATTATGGAAAGACCTTCTTAGCCAATTGGACTATGTTATTGACAAATAGTTATTAATCCAGTGGTTTCTTGCAAGTTTATCACAGAAAATTCGCCCACATATAAGTCTGGAGACATTCAAGACTTAAGAAGAGGCACTTACAAAATCTCTCCAAGTATAAATGGATGAGGACATACCAACATACTCCACCGATCATAGACTAGAAGAACAACTTGAGAGTGTACAAGTCATTAAAATAATTAAACCTCAAAAGTCAGGATATCTAGTGCATGAAGTGCTCGATGACCGAACATTCCAAAGACACCTATCGACAGGAAATCAACCGCTAGGATGTTCGAATAGTGTAGACTAAATGCTTTTGTGACATTTTCCAAGAGCATGGATATCACTCGACAAAAGATTGCCCGTTCAACATGAAGAAATACAAGGCATCTTGGTGTGCAATCTGTGAAACCAAAAATCATAACATGGTTGATTGCCATCTGAACCTCAAGAACCGTCAAAATTATCATGCAGTCTATCAAACCAATGCAGTTGCACAAAGTAATGAGCAAAACAACACACCGAATGATCAAAACAATCAGAGATACGACGGTTGAAGATATTAGCACTGGTATGACAATTGACATGGAGGATATGGAGGTCTAGGTCAATTCTCTGGGAATCGAGATAACCGACCACGTCGACCCATCCAATGTTTCACATGTTATAAGGACGAACACCGACATGCAGACTGTCCATACAAGGACAGAACTGACCTCAAATTTTGTACTCATTGCAGAGTAGGGGATCACTCATTAGAGGATTGCCCTACTATGCTGGAAAAAATAAATAAAAAGAAAAATGTTAATGTCTTGTCGTGTGTGCAAAAAAATGATGTAATAAATACAAAGAATTTGCATATCGTAACCCGACAAGGGACAAAAGCAGGAAGCAATAACCCATGAATCAGAAAAATAAAATAAAAGAATGTCTATCCTGATCTAGTTGAAGAAAAACAAATATATAAAGATGCAACAAATGTGTTTAAAGAATTTGCACGACAGGAAGAGGCTAATGACAATCGACATAACACAATAAAAGAACTAATACAGCTTGTACAGAAAGATAACTTAGTATCTCAGTTCATCGACTTCCTATATGAAATAAAACATAACAACAATGAAAAACAAACAAAGAATATCTGCAGTTTAAATAAAAGAGATAAAAAATATGCCGACCCACTTGTTGACCTAGAAATTGAAGGATACCACATCTGACAAGTCGTGCTCGACTTTGGATCACAAGTAAACATCATGACTCATGACACTTGGGAACAACTAGGCACACCTCGACTATAGGAGTCAGGTATATACCTGAAACTAGCCGACCAAGGCCTAATTGAACCTATTGGAGTTTGGAAAATGTTGACACAAAGATAAAAGGAATATCAACCAAAGTCGACTTCAAAATTATTGACCCTAAGGAAGGATCTATCTCCTTCCCAGCGTTAGTAGGTCGACCTTGGGGAAGAAATATGAAAGCATCGATATCCCTAGATAAAGAGTGAATAAAATTAAAAGGAAATCGACAAAAGGTCATTGTACCTATTCATCGATCCCAAGGAAAACCTTGGATAGAACCCATCGATGAAGAAGTTGATATCTGACAACTTTATCAGGTACAGAACAATGAAGATTATACAGAACCTAATATCTATGGAGAAATTCATTTAGGTAACCAAGACTCAGTCGGTTATAGTTCAGACACAAAATTATAGGACTAGGAAGTCGAGAACTATGAAACACAAGCAAGAGGGTGCTGGACTATCCAAAAAGTACAGAAAAATCCCGCCCAATAGTGCTTCATAGTGTCCATTGTCCCAAAAATATTTGAGAAAAAAATTAGGGAATACCCTACGCTAAAACCTACAAATATAAATAATACAAAAATACCAAGATATAAGGAGAGAGAATCACCAGTCATGCATATAGAACAAGTGTCCAAAAATATTGGTGAACATGGTCGACTACAAAGTTTAGTAGAAACTTTTACAGGACAAGCTACTAGATGGTGGGACACCCATCAGATAAGACTACAGACCTGGACAATAGCTTCGAATTACTTTGTAGAAAGGTTTGGAGGTAAGAAGTTAACCAACCAAGCTTAGATACCTATTTTCATTCAAGGACAGAATCCAGAAGACCATATTAAGACATGTGAAAAAGAGTGGAGAAGACTTGGGTACAAAGATGAACGAGCATGGCCACATTTATTTTCATCAACCCTTTTCGACTTACCAAACAAATGGTATAAGATGGAGGAAGGCCGAGGTGAAACGTTCCTATTGCCTAAAATCAGAGAAAATTTTATCAAAGATTTCAACTTTATACCACAAAATGAGAATTTGGTCGAAACAACAAAGCAGATTCAAGAATTTATACAGCCGACAGAAAACAAACCCTTAAAAGACAACCGACATACAATGAACTGTAACAATATACAAACCAGGACAATACCACAGTCAACAATACTATAGTTAGAAAATGAAAATACAGAAGGGAAAAGTTTCAGATGGAAATGAAACCATGTCGAAACGACCAAACCTATTTGCACAGTACTCAAAGTTGGAACCATCGACAAGGGTGATACTAATCGAATGACTGTAGCCGACCTCCTTGCCACACTCTCACAGTTTAAAGAAGGAATTCAACCAATAAATGAAGCCAAAGCACCTGAATGGCTATATTCTAAGGTCAAAATTAGAGAGTTCGACATCTCAAATGATGACCGAACAAAAATGGCAAAGATTGGAGACTACTGGAGTGATGAGCAGACAACAGAAATAGTGAACCTCTTAAAAGAGTTCTAGGATGTATTTGCCCGAGATTATACATATCTCAAAGGTTTAGTCCACGAAATGGGTGAAATGAAAATTGAAACTAAACCTGATGTCCAATCTGTGAATAAAAGGCCATATAAGCTAGCTCATAAATACAAAGAGATAGTAAAAAAGGAGATTGATAACATGCTTGCAGCAGGAATCATCTACCCTATTGACGAGTCAGAATGGGAAAATCCAATGGTTGTTCAACCGAAGAAACATGATTCAACCAAATTAAGAATTTGTGTTGACTTCAGGGAGCTAAATAAAGTGACACTAATAGACCTATTTTCAACTCCTTATGTAGATGAAATCTTAAATGAAGTTGCAAGACATGAATGCTACTCATTTACAGATGGATTCTCAGGTTATAACCAAGTACCAATAGCTAAATAAGATCAGAAAAAGACAACACTTGTATGTGAATTTGGTTCATTTGCTTACAAGGTTATGTCTTTTGGATTAAAGAATGCACCTGCAGTATTCTCTAGAATTGTGGTCAAAACATTCCAAGAATATATTTACAAAACCATGGCAGTATACTTTGATGATTGGACAATATACTCCATGTTAAAAGATCATTGCAAGTGGCTAAGGCTTATGTTGGAAATATCTCGACAAATCCAGTTAGCTTTAAACATCAGGAAGTGCATATTTGTGACCCCCATAAGGATATTGTTAGGAGACATTATTTGTAAGGAAGGTATTAAGGTAGATTTTGCAAAAATAAAAATTATCCTCGACTTAAAACCACCAGTGAACTAAAAAAAGTCAGAGTGCTACTAGTCCATACAGGATATTATACAAAATTTATAAGATACTACTCAAATATGACATATGCAGTAGAAGAACTATTAAGGGAAGATAAAGAGTTCGACTGGACAGAAGAGTGCCATATATCATTTGAAAAACTAAAAAGAAAACTAGTCGAAGCACCAATCCTAAGGTTTCCAAACTGGTCGACTAAATTCCATGTCCACATCGACGCATCAGGTCTAGCAATAGGAGCAATCCTAACTCAGCCCGGAGATGATGGAATGGATTATCCTATAGTTTACAGTAGCATAAAACTAAACAAAGCTGAAAGAAATTATTCAACGACATAAAGAGAAGCATTAGGAATGGTCTTTGCACTACAAAAATATCGACACTATCTCCTAGCTAATCCATTTATCTTTTACACTGATCATTAGGCATTAAAATACCTTATGAATAAGCCTATACACCATGGAAGAATTTGTTGATGGCTACTTCTATTCCAATAATTTGAGTTCGAAGTCGTTGTCATACCAGGTAAGTTAAATGTCGGTCCTGACCATTTATCTCGAATCGACACCGGAGAGGAACCGACAAGAGTCGAAGACAACTTACTAGATGCACATCTATTTCGGATAGAAGCAGTCTTGGTAGAGCTAGAGGAAATAACTTAGTTTTTAGAAAATGGACAAGCACCAGAAGGCATGAGTACCAAAAAGAAACAGATCTTAGCCATCAAAGATGCACCTTATAGCCTCATAAATGGATTCCTGTATAAAATGGGTTTATATGACATCCTTAGACGGTGCATACTAGAAAATGAAAGAGACAACATTATGCATGAAGCACATTACAAAACTGTAGGAGGACACTTCCAAGCAGACACAACTGCAAAGAAAATCCAATAATTAGGGTTATGGTGGCTGACACTTCACAAAGATTGCAAAACTTTTGTAGGCAAATGTGACAGATGTCAACGACTAGGTCGACCCCTGCCTAGCACATAAATTCCTTTGATATTAGTAAACCCAAATTTGAAATTTGAAATTTGTGCCATAGACTTCATATGACCATTTCCTATACCAACAAAAATAACAGGTGCAAGGTACATAATAACTACAGTAGAATATGTCACCAAATGGGTAGAGGCATGACCATTTGACACATGTTCCAGTGAGATAGCTGCTAAGTTTATATATGAGAATATCATCACCATATTTGGATGCCCATTAACCCTAATTAGTGCCCATGGAACACACTTTATTAATAGAGCTATCAAAACCCTAACTGACCAGTTCCAAATCGACCATCATCGAAGTACAGCATACCATCCTCAGTCGAATGGAGCAATTGAAGCATTTAATAAAACATTAACACAAGGACCAAAATATTTAATGCTGATAAATACGATTGGGATGAGAAGATACATGCAGTACTATGGGCATATAGAACAACATACAAATGATTAACCAACCAAACCCCCTTTCGACTAGTTTATGCACAAGAAGCAGTAGTTCCACTACAATTCCGACAACATACACCTATTATTGTAGAGATTCTACATGTTGATGTCAAACAAGGAAGAAAGGACTGACTATTACAATTGAGTAAACTTGAAGAACACGAACTAATCATGACACAACATCAAGAAATCCAGAAACAACAACAAAAAGTATGGCACGATAGAAACATCAAAACCAAAATTCTGTCGGTAGGAGACCTTGCTTTACTATACAATAGTCGAGTAAAAGGAAAACCTAAAAAGTTACATATAGAATGGATGGGACCCTATGTTGTCGAAGAGATACATACCAATGGATCAGTCCGACTAAGGACATTACAAGGCATAGTATTTTGGAAACTTGTTAATGGAGCCTGACTAAAACGTTAAAAGAATATATATATATATATATATAACGACCATAATGGTTAAACAAAAGCTATAAAAATCTAAAAAGCAAAAAAAATAATAATACTGTACATGCACAAAATTATGACAAGAAATCACCACTTCAACAATCGACATCATGCCCATCGACATAACGCCATCGGCCATTTTCATAACCAACATCGATCGACGACCTCGATGGTCCCATCGCACATTCATGACCTCGAGTGCCGAAACCAATTCACCATTAATGCACACTCAAGTGTTCCAACTCGAACATTACGTCCGCCATTAATACACCTACCGATGAGAACATCTAACATGTCCCCTATAAATACTGAACCACTGAAGGATCATTCACTGTAATTCAAACAAAGAGAGCATCAGAGAAACCAGGCGATTGAAAACCAAGAGCACCATAGTAAAACTGACCCCCAGACAGACAAGATGGAACCCAAATAGACCAGAGCCTCAGCCAAAGCCATGGAATTACAGACTACAAAAGCACCATTAGTCAGGAGACTAAAGAACATTAAGAATGCTAAGGTGTAGGAGGGCTCATGGCAAAAACTATGGGCCAAGATAAAAGAGTGGGATTACGTCGATAAGAAGCCTACTCTAGCTGTAGAGAAAATACAACACAGTTCCATCGTAAACTATGCCAACACATTGATCATGGCTAGCCTCGATGGCACAAAAGAAACAACCGTCAAATTTGTCATAAGCTGGTACCACAATGAATGATTTTACTTCGACCAACCGGTCGACATATCTAGCGAATTTATTTCCAAACTGATAGGGTTATCGAACAAAGGAGACCCAGTACGAGTCGGTATAAAAGAAGGACTGGTCGAAGAACTAACCGGGTCACCATCAGGAAAAAAATTGAAAGGACTAATGATTGGCCACATCACAGCTTGAACACCATAGATTGTGGCCAAAATAATAGCTATAACACTCACCATGGCAAGTCGAGGAAGTGACCTCAAACTAGATATGTTAGAAGTCGTTGACACCATTGCGACTAATGGAAAGATATACATATGGGATGAATATGTCACCAACATGATTAAAACCATCTGTGAGAAATGCTAAGAGATGGGAGGAATTATCAGGTTCCCATCCCTTATCTTATGGATAGTAATGTTCTATATTTTCCCTGAAGGAAACAAAAATTTTCAAGAACCGACAAAATTCCACATGTGGAGATTCAAACCCTTCTCCCAGAAAGGAACAATGACGAAACTTACCAACGGAAAGGTGTTGTTGTAAAACTGGCTCCAGCAGCTCAAAATCTACACGACTAGATGGAGGATGCCTCAAAACATCTGATGAAGTCTACCCAAAAAGGACCACATTCAGCTAGATCCTGACCATACTGTGGTGTGGTACATGTAAAGCACCAAACCAAATGCAAAGGCCCTCGACTATTATCTGTCAGACGAACAGATATTTTGGGAGTTGTCTCGACAAGCTAGACCAAAATTACCAATACCTGCAAAGGCAAAGGAAACCGACTTCTCGATAGAGGAGCCATTGACAGACCAAGAGAAGGAGGAGGATTATGAGCTTAACCTCTACATTAGTACCTTTGTGTCAGAGGAGACACCGATCGAAACCTCTAGTTGACTACAAATCAGAATCAAACCTTCAATGGTACAGAGGTAAGAAATACATATAGAAAAAATGCATGCAGAATAGCAGGCAACCAATCCAGCTAAAGAAAATCTCATCCCGACTCATACACCAAGGGAAGTTATGGAAACCGAGAATATAGAGTATGTTATCACAAAGAGATTATCACCAAATTTTCGAAGGAGATAATAGCTGTAAGGAAAAGGAAAAGAACACAGCCACAAGGGAAAGGTAAGCACAAGCTTATCATTCCAGAGTCCTCAGATGATGACGAGGAACTGGAAGCTATGGCCCTCGAAATAATAGAAGATGCCACAGCAAACAAAGTGCCAGTCGAAACCCAATTCCAGACATTTTTTGAGGCAGGAGCACTACAAGGCCGACCAAAGAAGGCCAAGATCACACATATGTCGATGCCTGAAACTGTCATAGATCTTGTGTCTATGCCTCCACCTCTATCTTCGACAAAAATAATAGAAGAGTTATTACCAGAACAACTCTCAATAATCCCACTTGACCTATGAAAAAATGCTATGTCGGAGGCTGTGAAGGAGAATTTCGACCGATACAGAGACCTCCAGGAATTTATTGAAAAACTGCCTGAGATATTCACATCAGTGCAAAAAATATCTACCAAAGCACCTCTATTTGAAGCTGGTGGATCCCAAAAACCTGGCCAAATAATTCAGGGGCTAAAATTTTTTGCAACTATGACTTCCACCTTCAAGAGAAATCCCGACAAAGAAGCCGAATTTGTCGCACATCAGACCATGACCATCACTCCGACTGAACTTGAACCCCACCTACTAGCCTCTAAACCGACCCGAGGAGAGGAAGAAGAAAATATCGAGGACATAAATCGAAAAATCAATCAACTCTTCTTTGAATTGGACTCACCACCTCAGACCGACAATCCACCACTTGACCACATTTCCACCAACCCAATCACACCTGACCATTCAATAACCCCATCACCACCACCACCACCACCCCCCGACTCAGAACCCTTAATCCAACAAGCTACACTAGAACCAACCCCACCACAACCATCGGCACCAACTGCATCCAGTGCTGGATCACCTACATCCGAACAACTAGAGGCAGCAGTCATCTCACTACCCCAAACAAAAATACCATCAACCACTGCTGCACAACAAACAAAAAATCTAGACTTGACGTTTGTAGGTACACTGGAGCCGAAACAAGCTGAAGCAGAGAAGTACAAAAAGAATAAAAAGAAGAAGGACCATCATGGACATCCAACAATGGTCCACATCAATCTAGTTGGGTCAACCACTGCAGTCGATGCAACCAAATTGAGAGATCCAGAGCTAGAACAACTACTGGAAGCGCTTGCAGTTGAAGCAAAGACAAGGAACCAGCACAGACATAAGGAACTAGACAACAAGGAAAAAGAACAATTTAAGTTTCTTAACAAGTGCAGGGACCTGGTTGAGTCCATGATACTAGGACCGGTAGAGGTCAACACTGACAAACCGCTAGAAAGAGCTTAGCAGCTATTTGAAAGTGTGGTATTGGTGCTCCAAGCACAGATTCAGGAAACAAAAGATGAGTAGAAAGAAGAAACCGTCCGACTATTGATGGAGCAGCACACAACCTTTTCCGCAGCCTACAAAGTGTTGCAAGATCACATGGAGGATTCTGTCGTCACTGAAGAAGTATTGAGAGACTGGCCTACTTACTACGGGAAAGTCTATCAGCACACCAGACAGACCCAATAAGGGATCCAAGCACTCGAGAAGAGGAAAACCACCGATGAAGCACTCAAAATCACAATTGAGGATCAAATAGTGCTTGAGACAGGTAAACTCCAGAATCTTGAGCAGGAAGCACATCAGTGGGTGCATCAAGCCATTCCCAACTTAGAAAAAGTAGACATCATCTGCCCGCAGATGAAACGACTCATGGAGACAGCAGAGGAAAAGGACCAGTTTATGGGTCCCGACATGGAAAGAATAGCTGAACTTTCCATTCAAGAGAAAATGTTGATCTTATCAAATCTGACTACACTCACCATCGACATACATAAAATATTGCAGAGTTGGAAATATTTCCAACATCATCTAGCAGTGATAGCCCCATCAATCGTCGAAGTCCGCGTATAGAAAATACTGACCATTAGACTTCACAGTCCATAAACATCAAGCACAAAAATAATGACTACTTAGACAGAAAAGGAATTTTTTATACCTCTCTGTTTCTTTGAGGCGAAGAAACGTTTTGTTCATGGGGGAGATGTTGGAGGAGCAAGTCGGTATGCTGACTTGAATGATAGCTGACTTAGTTGATTGGCTGACTAAATTAGTCATCCTACCAACTAGAGATTACGTCGGCCACCTAAAGTCATGTCGGTTCACCAAACCGATAGGTAGTTATTTTGTAACTGTTTTGTAATCATATATATTAGGTTGTTGAGCTAGATGAGAATTTGGTTCAGTTCTCTATATTGTATGAACCCTCTCATGCTAATAGAATCTGTTATTCTATCTACTTGTTCTTGTCTCTTATCTCTGTTATGTATGTATGTTTTAGTATGTATTATTTGTAACCTTATGTGATCTGTGATATTGCAACACCCTTAAACTCTAGTCCATCTCTCTCTAAATCCCTAGCCATCGATATCTCTCATTTTATATTTCTCTCTCTAATCTTTAAACCACTAAACACCAATCTCTCATTTTCTCTCTCTCTCTCTCTCTCTCTAAACTCCTAACCTCCAATATATGTCTCTCTTTTTACACCCCTAAACTGCAATCTATTTCTCTCTATCTCTCTCTAAAACCCTAACCTCCAATACCCCTCTTTCTTTAAACCCTTAACCCCTAATCTTTATCTCTCTAAACCCCTAACCACCAATCTCTCTCTCTCTCTCTAAGTCCTTAACCTTAAATATATCACTCTCACTAAACCCCTCAACCCTAATTTCCCTCTTTCTATATCCCTCTCTCTAAACCCCAACACCCAATCAATAACTCTTTATAACCTCCAATCTCTCTATGTGTGTGTGTGTGTGTGTATAAACTCCTAACCCCTAATATTCCTCTTTCTCCATTTCTCTCCAAACCCATAACCCCCAATCCCTCTCTATTTCTCTCTCTTTAAACCCCTAAATCCCAATCTCTCTCTCTTTATCTAAACCAATATCCTTTAATATATCTCTCTATAAAACTGTATCCTCTAATATCTCTCTCTCTAAATATCTAACCTTCTATATCTCTGTCTATAAACCACGAACCACTAGTGTCTCTCTCTTTAAACCACTAACCCCCTTTGTTAACCCAAAAATCCCCCACATAGCTCTCAATGGCCTACACCACCCAAGGACACCATCTCACAACCTTCATATCACTCCATAATACCCTCCATTAGACCCCCACAACCTTCATATCACTCCATAATACCCTCCATTAGACCCCCACAACTCCAAAATAGCCTAAGGATGAAGAAAAAGGGCTAAAAACTCCAAAAAGGAGCCCAAAATAGCCCCCCAAGAGCTAAACCCTTCAAAAAGGGGCTAAAGTTAGGGTGGAAGGGGCTAAAGGCCCAAAAAAGGGGCTAAATCCCTGACAAAGGGCTTAAAACACTAAAACCCCTTGGAAAAGATATAAAAGGAGGGTGGGTGGTCACTCTTAAAACACTTCTCCCTTGCCTATTGTTATGCTACCCGTGGATGCTTTGAGACCTTTGCCTCTCAAACCACCCACATTCCCTCTCCTCCACATCCATTCCCATTTGAGCCATTTCTCCCCCAACCAAGAGAGAGAGGCTTCTAGGAGCTAGGGCATGGTGGCCCATTACCCACTAAGAGAAGGTATATTTGTGTTTTTTGTGTTTGCTTCTTAGCTATTTAGATTGCTTTGACTTCTAACCATTGTTTCTTGCAGGTTTTGTTTAACATTGTTTGTAGGTTTCTCCATTGTAGCTTAGGTTTGTTTTGTAGGTATTGGAGGTGGAACCCTAACCTACTGTGTGCAGAGGGGTTCAACTGTGCTCCATTTTCTTACTCTTCTTGTTATATTAGCTTAGTGTAGTTTACTATTCTGCTTTTTGTATTTTTAGTTTCATTTTTCTGCATTCATCCATAGCAGGAACCTACCCTTGTGCCCTATAGGAATAAGGGAGACATTCCTGCCCCTGTAGCAGGGAGAAATCTTTGCTATAGAACTGGAGACCATACGAGGTCGATCCTACAGGATCCTTGGGCCAAAATTTCATTTTTTCAAGTTTTTTCAATTTTACCCTAGTTTTCAAAAAATTTCTTGTTAAATCTGTCTTAAATCCTATTTATTTCATGTTTTAGTTACTGTTGAAGCCTCTGCTAGGAAAAACCAAGTTAGATTAACCCCAATACCAGTTACTGTCGGTCAGATCTGACTCTGTCTCACCAAAAAACCCCATTCTGGAGCAGGGCGCTCTTATCGGGGCAAAAGGTGAGACTGGTGCGCACTTAATGAGTAAACAGGTGCACCCAAAGCACACTTAATCCCCCTATAAGCATGAGTTCAGCCCAGAAACTCAGGTTGCGGCTGTTTTTGCATTTTGTGCAACCCCCTCGCTAGATTTGGTCAGAAATGCGTGACCTATCAAACATAACTTTAATTTAAGATTAAAAAATAGTAATTTTTAGTTTCAGAGGACTACCTTTGTCCACCATTGCAGCACATTTTTAGTTTCTCTATTTTATTTAATGAATAATGTGTGAATGTTAACTAAACCATGATGGCTTATTAAAATGAACATAGTCTAACTACAATTAACTTAAAATCAACCATCTTGCTTCCCCTTCCTCCTCTACCCAATCATCACCCTCCAGGGTATTCTAGGATACGGAGAAGGGTAAGCTCGTATAGATCTAGGCACTCCATGATATTGTTCCAATACCATTAAAACTGGGTGACCTAGAATGTAGAGGGGGTAGAGAAGGAGGGCTTCTCACGGCGCTAAGCGTCCTCCCTTTTGACCAACCTAGCGTTGGGGAGGTGACTTGAGGATCTACGGATGGGATTAGTCCCATTGTGTTGAGAGCCCAACACCTTCTCTTGGTTGAAGAGGAATATCACTGTGAGGTAGACATCTAGTTAGGGCACCAAACGTTCAAGGTTAATCACTGTACTTGTTTACAATTTTTGTTTATTTATGCTTGCATACACAACCACTGTACATGAACTCTACCATGATGAATTCATAAACCATATTGTAGCAACCAAGTACTAGAAAAAACAAGCAAACAACCACACCATACCAGCTAATTAACCCAACTCAGTTGATGACACTGATTAAGCCTTAAAATTTACTAATTTACACTAAGCAAACAACTCTACAGTCTTTGAGGACATAATTCCCTGGATGCTTCAACTATGGGAAGTACTTGGGCTCTGCCCAGAAACTCATTGTGAGGAGTACCATAGTAACCCCAAAGTAGCTGGCCACTAAGAGGAATTTCCAAGCGAAATGGGAAACGACCCCTTCCGATTGAGTAGAAACACCTGTGAGGAACAAGCCAAGCACTGTATTTTGGCAGTCTTGGTGGCCAAGTGACCACCTACAGCCAATAGGAAGCCACTGAAACCGAGGTACAAATTTCACTCCCACCAAGTTTCAGACATAAATCTAACACAATTGATCCTCCACATTCTTCCTCATGCCTACAAGGTGAACCACCATCATTCGGAACACTCAGTCGTCACCATTGTATCCGTTCTTAGTGATATCCCACACCATTAGAGGGCCAGATAGCCTTTGATTCCAATTCAGACCCATATTAGTCTGAACTAGACCTCCACACCGCACCCTCTAGCCCCATGGCTAATACAAATCCGGATCCATTTTCTGGCCTAGCCTTAGCAAGTGGACCCATGTCCACATCAAAACCTGTTACCCACAACCTGGCAAGTGGCCCAAGCACAGTCATGTAGATTGTCATTAGCGAGCTGCCACCACCTACAGTGACCAGCCAAGCTAGCACACTTGCAACACATGGGGGAAGTGGCCCCTCCAGACACACTGCCCCTACTACCACACAAGGGGGCAGTGGACCACCCAATTACATTGCCCCTACTATCATACATGGGGGTAATGTTCTTGCCACTCATACTGTCCCACCCACAACATTTGGGGGCATTGGCCCTTCCATAATGGTGCCACCACAAGCACCCCCAACTATGCACCTACAAACCCCACCACCATTGCAACCCCATCCCACATCAACTTGGGGTCAAATATACCATTCATGGCTTGCCTTAATATGCCTAACTTGGCTAGATTAACAAATGACCCCATCTGCCACCAAGATTTTTTGCCACCCATGCCAACTAAGATGCCATCAGACATCCCCAAGTTTGAAGGCAAAGCCGAGGAATGTCACCAAAACTACATAATGACATTCCATCTATGGTGCTCATCCAATAGCATTGTAGACAACTCCATTAGGATGAGGATGTTCCAATGCACCCTTACAAGTGCCGCGGTCAAATGGTACATTGAGCTGCCACAAGCCAAGTACCCCGACTTCAACTCCCTAGCCTTCATGTTCCTACAGTATTTCCAACTACCTGTCAGATATGATGAGGGGGTGGAGATCCTGTTATCCTGTTGCCAAAGCATCGCCACTCACATAACTGACCATATCCATGAGTGGCGGTGACGTCGTAGCTTATGCAAAATCCAACTAGACGACAAGATCTTCTTGGATTGGTTCCTTAAAACTTTGCTCTTGCCCATTGCAAAGGACGTTGCATCTGAACGTCCCCAATCTGAAGAAGAGGCCATATTGAAGGCCCAACAATTTGATCTCATTTATGCCCAGTCTAGATACCTATACACCGTCATTCCATATGCTCCCCGTCCAAGTACCTCCTACCATGATGTACCGAGGTCATCGCACACTGTAGATGACATCATAGGGTCAGTATCCCAACAACCATAGCCTCAACCGACACCACCTGCCGTTACATTGCAACCAAGCAACACCGCTAATGTTGCTTACCAAAACCAAGCTCTGACTATGATAGAATGATGTCTTAATCTGGAGCGAAAACTTCCTATGCACAACCTGTGCCACCGCAACAGGCCTAGGCCATGGCTTGGCCAACACAGTAGTATGTAGGGAAAATGCCCACATTTGTGAGACCACCACCTCCATAAATTTACTATGCACCACCAGTGCAACTAGTTCATCCCCCCGCCCCCACTCCTCCCACTCCGTTGGGATAGGTGTTTGCACAACAAAATCATCCCAACCAACCTTCCCCCAAAAATCAACAAGGGAAAGATAGGAATAACTAGCCCCGCAACCAAGGCAATAACCAACCATAGGGAGGCAGTCAACAACCGAATCCTCCCAACAATTCTGCGGTAAACTGACCGACCCAGAACCCCCCACGACCAAATGCACCAAGACGCAATGCCTCGTTGTGCAAAAACCAACCATGCACACTCTGTGAGGTCTATGGGAACTACACATTCGAGTGTCCCTTCATGGGTTGTGCGAAGTAGGCCATTTGAAATGAGGACCAATAGGCCACCAACGCTGCAAACCAAGCACCACCCAACCCGACACCTCAAGGGCCACCCCCATGGTGCTTCAAAACCCACTGCCAGTCCTAGGATTGGTGGCAACTGCACCTTCTCCCCAACCCAACCCCAATGCTTCGGGGGCACCACCCATGACCGAAATAGGTGTTCACAACCTGCTAGCCATGACCACTGAAGAGGTCAACTTATAGACTAGATGAAATCAGTACAGTACCACCACCGAACCTGTCGACTCATCAACAGCATCCATGTCTAAGACAGCCAACCTACCTCTCCAGTTACCCCTATTCCCATGCCTCCCCATATGTAGAATTTCCAATAATGACACAGCTAGAGCTGTAGTCAGCTATAGCATTGTGGATGATTTGGCCCAAACGTCAACCGCCATGTCCGCTCTTGAGGTACTTAAAATGTGCTCAATACAGTGAAAATCCGATACCAGCTTCTCTAGGGGTAGTAGACCCCTCTGACTCCAAGCTGATCACCTTTGACACGGAGAATGGGAACCACGCATGCCCTCCACTATTGCCTTCCAAATCCTACTGTCCATCCGGAATTTGGTTGTGCACCAATGCATAGTGGATGAGGGGGCATCCACATGCATCATGTATACCTTGGTTTGGCAGAAGCTTGGATCACCAATTCTGCAACCGTCCTCCACGACTCTACAGGCTTATGATGGACATCCCACTAAAACCCAAGGAATACTCCCCCATGTCCCCACCATGTTAGCCAATAAGATAGTCCTAATTGACATCGAAGTCGTCAACACTCAACTGGACTACAACCTCCTCCTCAGAAAGAGTTACATGTATGCCATGCGAGCCATCACGTCAACTATCTTTCACCTCATGATGTTCCCCCATGAAGGAAAGATTGTGATGGTTTACCAGCTCACCTACCATGATCTGCAAGGGTTAACAACACCTGCCAACATTATCCCTACCATCACCACCATTGAGTCACAAGGGGCGACCGCACATGCTAATGTCATCTGTGCAACCAACACTATGGTTGAAAACACACCAGCCTCCCCACTGTTGAATGTGGGCCCTGGGTTGTTTATCGATCCCACCATGATGGCTCCTTTCCCATTGGTGTCACCACCATTAACACAAAATCAAACTGCGGACTTGTGCATAGTCTCATCAAGCACCGCTGTACCCAAATAACAGCTGCAGGTGTAGCCCCAACCACAACCACAACATCATCTGCAGCCGCAATGCCAACAACAACCACAACATCACCCACAGTAGCAACATTACACGTAGCCGCAATCACAACCTCACCCCCACATGCAACCATCTGGGAGTTATGTGGGCTCATATCCAGTCCATACAATTCCCTTCCTCTTTCCCCCACCTGGTGTCATGAGCAAGCTAGTCATGGCCACCTTAATCCTACCCAACTTTACGTTGAGGATCCCGGTGTGGTATCTAGATCCACCAGCTCAACCAACAATGCCCCACTTTGTTTTAACCCTAGTGCAACCTATTGCGGTTGAATATCACCCTCCACCTGGTCCACACAAGCCAACCAACACACCCGCACCTGCATCGCCCCAACTCAAAAGGGATAGGGCTAAAAACACCAAAACCAGCACAGAACCACGACAAGTTCCACCTTGTGCAATCTGTGAACAATGGGGCCATCCAACTCATAATTGCCCTGAAATCCCAATGATCCATGTGCATCTAGATTCCTTGGATATGAATGAAAACATCCCCATGGTTGAACTCCCAACTGTGCCAGTAGTCAGGAACAAAGAATTGAGGACAAACCATGCTTGCACCATTTGCGGCTTGTATGGACATTATTCCCACCATTGCCAAGACCTACCCAAAATTTGAATGGCTCTTGCTGACCTTCATCACCATTCCCTTGAGTCTGAGATCACCTTGATCGAAGAAGTTCACCCACCACTACCTTCTTCAAACACCATGTCCATTTACATGATGTCCAGTTCCATCGACTAGCTCATCCCCATCTCCAACGACGGTCCATCAGACCTGTCTCTTCTTTGCTTCAGCAACGATGAGGAGATACTTGAAGCTCTGACCACCCCAGAATACCCATGGGACAGCATGCACCATCGCTCATTCTTCCTCTCGAAAGAACTTGTGTCGCAGTCTGACCAGTTTTCCGTGGAGACCAAAGATTTCGTCCATGGGAAGGTTGACTAGTTTAAGAACCCAATCCCAACATCTGATGCCTTCGAAGAAGGGAACATGGTGAACATTTTTCCAACCATTAAAATCAACATCTCAACCAACTTTGAGATCGTTGAAGAAATAATGCTGGGGGAATCTTGCTCCCCGAAAGAGGTCAATGCCTACACAACTCTCTTCCAAGAATTTTGTGATTTATTCGCTTGGTCATACACTGAAATGCTCGGATTAGATCCATCCATCATGGAGCACCACATCGACACATGTCCTAATGTGGCACCTATACGCCAGAAGCAATGATCCATCCACCCATCCAAAGTGGCTGCGGTGAAAGCCGAGATAGAGAAGTTGCGCATAGTCGGATTCATTTATCCCATTGCATACACAACTTGGGTTTCTAATCTTGTTCCCATGAATAAAAAATAGGGTACCATTCACATTTGCACCGACTTCTGCGACCTCAATGGGGCATGTCCCAAAGACAATTTCCCCACACCTTTCATTGACCAGATCATCGATGCATGCACTGGACATGAAGCTTTTTCTTTCATGGGTTTTTCCAGATACAACCAAATCCAAATCCAGAAAAAAGACCACTACAAGACGACGTTCACAACTCCATGGGGCACATTCACTTACCGAGTAATTCTCTTTTGCCTAAAAAATGATGGAGCCACCTTCCAGTGTGCCATGACGCACTGCTTTTGTTGGGTGGATGGGGCAGAACCGAGTTCTTATGATTTTATCTTCGCACCAACAAACAGACCCATAGTGTTGGCCCTTTCGGCAACAACCTGCGAACAGGTTGCAGTATCACCCGCAACAGCTATGGGGTGCCGTAGAATCAGGTTTCTGTAGGCGAAAGAGGGAAATAGCTCATTTGATAATTGCACTTATAGCTAGAACAACACATAACTTGTACCCTATAGATATTCATCCACAACAAATTAAGTGGCTATGCAGTTAGTGTGTAGTATTGTGTACCTTTAGCCTTAACAAATAATAATTATGCAATATAGAGCTTTGACATTCACTTAAATAGTTTCGCAGTATAGATAAAAAGACAATTCTTGCTCAACCCTTAATTGGGAATTCATAGCGAAGTTAATATTTAGCGATTTATCTTACTTTATCATTCATCTACTTATCAATTGCATAAAAACATAACAGGAACAAAATAAAAAGAACCACCACAACACCAGATATACGTGGTTCACCCCCAGTGTAGGGGCTACGTCCACAGAACTGTGTTTATATTCAACAATTTACAAAACAAGCAGTTCTGATCTGCACACTCAGCTGCAGATATTCTCAACAACCCAAAACTGCGCACTTAGCTGTAGAACCTTTCTTCCTAAACCCTCTGTGCACTCAGCTGTAGAGGTCATCCACGCACTCAGCTGGGACTTAACCTTAACCCAAAAATAGACCTTAGCCTCTTCGCATCACATCATTATCATAACAAAAATCTTCTAAAATTTTCCCTTGACTCCTTTACATAAGTGCCTATTTATACAAGTGCACTATTACAATACCATGGGCTTAAACCATGGGCTTAAAAACCATGGGTTCCCAAAACCCAGGGGTAATTTACAAAAAGAGGGGCTTCAACCCAACCCAGAAACCCTTAAGACTATTTTGGACCGCAACTCTGCTTATAAGCTTCGTACCAAAACCGCAGAGTTGCCAAAATTAAGGACCTTCAAGGTCTGAGTTCCAAAAGGCCCCTAAGACTCACCAGTGTCCCGTCCCAGGACACTTTGCTGCTTTTTGGGTGCAAGAATCTTGTTGGAAAAGATAGTAAACTACTTGTTGAGGCTGCGCATGATATCTTCGGCTGCTTGCTCTTTCTCCACTATCTCCTGCAATGTTGCTGCAGATGCTTCATTGGCATTTTCCTGTGCAAACACATCATACTCCTTCAAGACTCTGAGCTGGTTGTCTGTAGCAGTGCTCAACTCCAAGGCCTCATTAATGAAGGGCTGCACAGAGCTCACTAATAGTGTTTCTTTTCTTCTGCAAGACTCAATTTCTTGCTGGAGCTCATTACTATGCTTTACCTTAACCATCTTCTGCATAGGAGGCAATGTCTTAATTTCTGCTTTTACTGCATCCAGCTCTGTCTGTCGCTGCTTGATGGTTTCTTGCAAATTTTCTAATTCTGGGTTGTCCTGCAAGTTTTCACAGGCCTTGACACTTTCGTCTAGCAGCTTTAATGCACTACTGACAAGATCTGAGATCTTCTTTGATGAGGCTTGAATATCTCTGCGACACTATTCCCTGACCTCTGGTGGACTCTCAGGAATGAGGCGAAGATGAAGTTCCACAATCTGGGCCTCATGTTCTGCTTTCATCTTCTCTATTTGGCTTATATATTGTTGTGCATAGTCTTTCATTTTTACGATTCTTTGCTCCGGTTCTTCTTCAGCCTACATGACGAAGTCAGGGAGACTTCGACACGCCTCATCCAACACTCGCGCTAGTGTAGCCTGCTTGTTTTCTACTTCCCTCTTCTTTTGTTCATCTTATTTCAACTGTGCTTCGAGGCTCTCACTCTGCTTCATGGTATTCTCTAACTACATGTGTGTGTAGCTGTCTCATTCTTGGATCTCCCTCATGAGTGCCAATTGATAAAAATGCAGCTCCAGCATAGACAACTTAGTGTAGTATATATCGACTATCATGCTCATCTGCGATCAAGATGCTGTGTCAGTTATTATAAGGGTTGCACTTGGTACTTGTCCTCTGTTGTGTCTGGCTGGCCACTGTCTAGTATCTGGCTGCGCACCTACTGGGGCACTGCTTGCTGCAGCGCCAGTTGCTGTTCTTTTCGCTAACTCCTTAAGTTCTGTAATTCGCTGTGCTACACCAGTGAGCACATCAAGATGTTTAGTTTCAAACTCTGCCCATTTGCTGGATAATACCTCTATAGACTTCATCAGAGCTTGATCAAGCTCTTCAATCGTCAAAGCAGGCTCTTCGACAATATTCTTGCCCTTCGACGCCTTAGCTTTCTTTTTGGGCTGAGGTTTAGTAACTTCCTCCACTTCTGGGGACTTGCACTTATCTGGGCGATTAGGGTCTGAGATGGTCTTGACTGATTCTTCATCTTCTTCTTCATCAGCTCCACCATGGTCACCTTCGCTCTGATGTGACTCATCTTGTTCTTTGCTCTCTTCTAGTGGGTCATTCTGTTGCGGCTTACTAGGACATGCGCCCACATCTGTTACTGGAGGGACTGGTATGTTGGGCCTTGTTCCTGTGTCCTTCATCCATTCAGCCAGCCATTGCTGAACTATTGCGAGGATTTCTTCCTGGTTCACCATGTATGGTAACTTCCACCATGTATGTTTGTTATCTGCACGGGCCTGGATGAAGACATTATGCATATCAGCCTTGAATTGGGACACTCCAGTGTATTGAGAAAATAGCTCATTACTGAGCTACGGTGTTTTTTAGTATCTCATATGTAATATTCATCGAATAGAAGGAAAACACATAGTTTGTCATCTGCTGCAAGGCTTTATCCTGTGAAACCCAAAGAGATGCATACCTTGTTGCGCCAGGCATATCCGGAGGCACATCAATAAATTGTGCCTCGGTAGGTTCTCTCCATCCTACTAGTGCAATAAGCACTAACAACCATGAATCATGAAAGGCTCTACCTTTCTCCTGTGCATCACGGACATCTACAAGGAATTATCTAGCAATGTACTCTGTCCATTTGTAACTATAGCCTTTGGCACAGTTCGCAGCAATACTGATAATCGGGGTAGGTACTTCATTAGGTCTACACTTCCGGATTAGTTTGCATGCTAGGATTTCTGCGGCAAAGCGAATGTTCTGGTGCTGAATAGTCGATGTTTGATACCCTCGATTTCCTTTTGTCAAACCGAAGTGGTCCTTCATGTGCTGCGCCGGCTTCGTATCTTCGTGCTTTCCAACAAATTCAATCCCAGGATCAGGCCCTTCCTTTGGTAAGCCTGTAATCCTATGAATCAACTCTCCATTAATAGCAATTTTCTAGTTTCCTATCCATAGGTGCCCGTCTTGCACTAATTCCAATAACTGCTTGACCACCACGGTAATCTGTGGGCTGCAACCAAAGTGGGGGACATTCAGCATCTTCAACAAGCTAGCTTTCTCGAAGCCAGCAGCCCATTGCTTTACTTCAAGCAACGTCATTCCAACCTTCGGATAATGGACGGAGTGCAAGTATTTCCTAGGTGCAAACTACAGAAACTTCTCATGATCATTCGTATCGTGGTCTGCATACTTGAGCCAGTCTAATCTTCCTGTCATCGTTCCGACCAACTTCACACCCTGTGGTAGCGAAGGGGTGCGTAACGTGAACTTGGCTGTCCATCAAGGTGGCTGAACTCCTGGTCAAACAGGCGGGAGATATGGTGGACGCTGCGGTGCAACATTCTCATCCTCACTGAAGTCTTCGAAATCTTCAAGTGGGAGTTCTACCGAACCAAGAGGATTCATCACGGGATCCTTCGGTGTCTTTCCTGATGGCTTGTGCCTTTCTTTGTTCCGCTTAGAGCGAACTTATGCCTTAAACTTCTTCCTGTTATATCATGTCTGCATCGATTGATTCGACGCTGGGGGAGTCTCTTCGTGAGGTGCAGATGCAGGTGGGTTTCTCATAAGGTTCTGCAAACCCTTCTCTCTGAATTCTCTCAACAATTGCTGGACTTCGCGATCAGCTGACATGGACTCAACTCAAGAAAATGTGTAATGCAAAATTCGCAGGCCTGGGTGTCTTCTTATAGAATCCAATGACCAAATCTATCATAACTGTGCATTAAATACACCACATCTGATTGAGTGGCAGTAGATCTTGTCCAAACGGCGCTAGATTTCCCAAAATCGCATCATTACAGGAAGTTAATGCAGTTAACGTACCGATGCCGCCAAATCTGATTTTTTTCCAACGGTCGCATTTTAAGCTTCGACACACCTTTCTTCTTCAGTACAACCAATAACTTTGGCTTCACCACAATAAGGATCTTCGACACAATATAGACCTTCGACACATCCTGACACAAGCTTTGACCCACGATAGAATTTCTTCCACAACCTTCGACACTTCGTAAATGATCCAACAATCTGTCGACGCTCTCTGTGAACAGCTTCATTATAGTCTAGTACCCAATTTCAACTGTTCTTGGTACTTAGACTCTTGTTGTTGTTATTACTTCTTATCAGGGGGTACAGGCCCATCCTTGTACTTCTTCAATCTACTTCCATTCACCATGGAGGGAAAAATTTCTCCATTCAATTTAGCTAACTGAACTGCACCACCATCGGTAACTTTCTGAAATATGTATGGTCCTTTCCAATGTGTCTTGAACTTACCTGGGAACTTCATGAATTTACTGTCGTACAAGAGCACAAGATCACCATTCTAAAAATGCTTCCTTTTAATGTGTCTATCATGCCATTCTTTTTATCTAGCTTTCTGTACTTGCTGCTGGAAACCTACAATGAATCTGTTTTCTTCTAGTTCCAGTATCTTCACCAGCCTTTCATGTAACACGTCTGGGTCATCCATCTCTGTGAAGGCAGATATTTTGAGGCTAGGAACAATGTACTCCATGGGCATAACTGCTTCTTGTCCATATACCACCCTAAAAGGTGTGTGACCTATCAACGTCTTGCAAGTGGTTCTATAAGCCCACAATACTGCTGGAATTCTAAGATCCCAATCATTTCTGTTAACATTGCAAACCTTCATCAGAGCATGCTCAAGAATCTTGTTAAAGGCTTTGACAGTTCCATTTTCTTGAGGATGGTAGGCAGTACTCTTCTGATGATATACTTGAAATTCTTCGGTCAATGCTTCAATAGTCTTATTCAGAAAATGTGATCCTTGATCACTAATAAGAATTCTAGGACACCCAAAACTTGACAAGATATTATCAAATATGAACTTCATAGCTATAACAGTGCTACAGTCCTTGACTGGTTGAGCTTAGGCCCAACGAGTAAGGTAATCAGTTGCTGTAATAATGTATCTTGCTCCAGATTTCTTTGCAGGGGGATTGATTGGTCCAACAAAAGCAATAGCCCACTTGTCAAATGCTTGTAAAGTTATCTATGGAACTAGAGGCATCTCATCCCTCCTGGATGGTTTTCCTATCCTCTGACAGATATAACATTTGTGGCAATACTCTCTTGCATCCTTATGAATCGTAGGCCACCACAATCCAGCTGTCAGAATCTTCTATGCCGTAGCTTTTCCTGCATAATGACCTCCTGCTTCTCCAGAATGTGCTTCAGCCAAAATCAATGGCTTTTCATGCTCCAGGACACATCTGCGTAGTATTTCATCTAGTCCCATCTTATATAGCTGTCCTGCTATCAAGGTAAATTCAGCTGCTCTAACCACCAGCTGCTTCTTCTACTGTGTTGTCATCTCAGAGGGTGCAAAACCTATAGACAAGTATTGAAAAATATCCTGAAAATAGTCATCAACCATCTGGATGGAAAACAACTGGGCATCAGGAAGACCTTTGTCCAAACTAGTGGGCTCTTCTCCTGACTCAAGCCTCGACAAGTGGTCAGGCCCTAGGTTAAGTCTTCCTGGCTTAACTATGATCTCAAAGTCATACTCCTGAAACAAAATCAGCCATCTGCATATCCTTCCACCTAACACAGGCTTGTTAACCAAATACTTCAAAGCAGAATGGTCAGTGAACATCTTAAAATGAGATCCTAACAAATAATGTCGAAATTTCTGCAAGGCATAAACCAGAGCTAGACCTTCTCATTCTGTCGTAGTATAATTCTTTTTTTCTGTGGACAATTTTCTACTTGTGAAAGCAATAGGGTGATCAATATTACCTTCACCTAACTGAGACAATACTATACCTAAAGCAATGGAAGATGCATCGACATGAACATGAAACTCCTTACTCCAGTCAGGGAATACTAAGATAGGGGCAGTTACCATATTTTCTTTCAAAATATCCAAGCTTTCCTGACATTTAGGTGTCCATTCAAACTTAATATCTTTCTTCAATTTATTTTCGATAGGGGCTGTAATCTAAGCATATCCTTTAATTATTTTCCTATAATATCTAGTATGACCAAGCGTAGTGCGAAGTTTCTTAACACACTTCGGAGGTGGCAAGTTCATAATAATGGCTATCTTCGTAGGATCCACCATCAATCCTTGCTTGCATACAATGTGACCTAGCAGAATTCAAAAAGGTGCACAAAAGAGACACTTCTTCAGGTTCAATGAAATCTGATGCTGTCTACACTTGTCCAGCATTCTTAAACTGGTTATATGATCCTTCAATAAACCAAAGATAGTCCAATCATCAAAGTAAAATTCCAAGAACTTATGAATAAATTCCTTAAATGCAGATATGACTACTCTGGAAAACATAGTAGGTGCATTCTTCAATCCAAAGGGCATAACAGTATATTGAAAAGATCCCATTTCTGTAGCGAAGGTTGTTTTATGTCGATCCTCTGGAGCAATTCTGATCTGATGGTAACCTGAAAATCCATTAGTGAAAGAATACACTTCTTGACCTTCGACATTGTCTAAAACTTCATCTGTAAAGGGAGTAGGAAAAGGATCATGTAAACAGGCATCATTCAGCTTCCTCAGATCAACACAGATTCTGATTTCTCCATTGGTCTTCTTTTCTTGTACCACCATAGGGCTGACCCATTCGGACTCTTCGACAGGCTCAATGATTCCTGCAATGAGCATCTTATCTAGCTCCATCTTGACTTTTTATTTATACTTAGGGTTCAGCCTATAAGGGCGCTGCTTCACAGGCTTTGCATCAACTTTCAAAGGTATTTTTATCAATCCTATATCACCAAGGATACCTTTAATTTCTAAGAACTTTGTCGGAAATAAGTCCTAATACTCATGGAGGAGTTCAGTCACTTTGCTCATCATTTCTTCGTCCCAATAATCTCCAATGGTAGCGTACTTAGGAATTTCTTCTGATCCAATGTTTACTTTCCTTATCTTCAAGGGTTTAGTTACTTCAGGTGATTCAACTACTGGTCCATGTACTTCACTATGTCCTTTTGACTCAGGAATATTAATGTTGCGAGGGTCATCGTCTTCATCAATGGAAAGGTTATAATATTCTACTGCATTAGCTTCTTATTCCTTCCAATCAGGTTGGTACTCAGCTATTTCTTTATCATCAAACACCTTAGTATGGATCAACCTAATAACTGCGTCCAAAGTAGGGAAAACCTCAGTAATAGAAAATGTGAGCACAAAGCTATCAGCAAGGCTAACCCAACTTACAGTACCATGGTGAAGCTCCACCTTCGCATACCAGTTCTTTGCTACAGCTTCCAGAGTGTGTACAAACCTATGTACCTATTCTTCACAAGGTACATGCTTCCATGCTTCATAACACTGCTCCAAATGTTCTTGAGGGCTAGTCTTACCATTAAATCTGCTTCGTACCTCCTGAGGTTTATCCATGAATCTTTGGAGAAGAAACTTTTGACAAGCTCTCCAACTATGAATATACTTTTTATGACCATTCCACCATTTGGAAGCTGTGGCTCTGAATACTGAATCTAGAGTCTCCATTTTCTGTGAATTTGGTACTTGCTCTGAGAATTGTACAATAAAATCTTCTGGGTCTATCAAGCCATCATAAGTAGGTAAGATTCTTGTCTATGAGCCAACCCATCTGATAGACTTAGTAATTCTTGCACATCGATGTCCATGTAGCTCATAAAGTCAATCCTGCCAATTCTCTAGGCCTTCGTCTGAATCAGTCATGCAAGAACTGTCACACTGCCAATCCATTATACCTTCAGTAGTAGGGTTAACATAGTCTTCTTCTTGAGTTGTGATGTTGTAAATATGATCCAAAACATCCTGATCTTCATCTCTGACTGGCTCTATATACCTTTATCCTTGAGAAGGTTCCAACGGTACTATGACTCTCAAGCCTTTTCCTTCAAAAGTCATCTGTCTATTCTTAAGGTTGATTACTGCATAATTGTCTAGTGCCCATTCAATTCCTAGCAATGCTGGATAGGGGTTGCTATCATCAATTATTTCAATGACTTGAAAATCTGCTAAGGTACTGACTCCATCAATATCCACTGGTACACTAGGGAATCTTCCCAAGGGCACAATCTTCTGCTGATTGGCTAATCTCAACTATATAGGGGACCATTCAAGCATAGGTTTTCCCATTTGTTCCCATGTCTGCTTAGTTAGGACATTCACTTCTGATCCCAGGTCTAAAATGATATCAGTCATGTCATAATCTCCTATCTGAGCATGCAATCTCATTTCTCTTCCAGTCCTTCTAACTCTATTAACAATTTTTCCTCTATCAGAACTTCGCTGAGGTTCACAAGACACAATAAATTTCTGCAACTCATTCAAAGCATTCTGATTTCTTAATAGCTTCATACAACTCTATAAAAATGATGTCAGCGTACTTACTTGATCCATCGAAGCTTCTTGAAACTGTAATTGCTGTTGATGTTGTGGCATAGTTGCTACTGATGTTCTCGAATCAGCAAAGTCTTTTTTAGCTTCCATAAATGTTCCTTTTTCTCGTCCAACATCCAAGGCTAGAATTTTCCCTGGGGTCTTATAGACCCAAGCCTCGTCAGGCTGTTTCCCCTTATTCTACACCTGCATCATAGTTCCACCCTTGGTAACAACGTCAATGGCTGGGACAAGTATTTTCTCTACAACAATCATCTGAACATTCTGAGTAGGAGTGCCATTTCTTTCTTGTATCCTGGCTATCAACTGTGGGCATTGCTCAATCACATGATTGACTGCTCTGCAATATCGACATGTCGTAGTTGGGTTCTGACAGTCTCTAGCTACATGTCCTGCCTGATTACAGTTATAGCAAATAATTTGGCCTCGTCCTCTGCCAGGCATACCACCACAACCACAACCTCTAAAATTACCTCGACCTGGTGTACCACCACGGTAACCATATCCATCATTTCCTTGTGCATTGGTTTTTACTCTATAAGCATCATAGGTTTGCTCTCTCATGAGGTCAAAGCTGCGACATTCGTCTTCGTTGTGTCCAACTGACTTACAGAACTTGCAGTAGGGATTCTTAGGTACTTGAACATATCTCTGCAGTAGATAGCAATCTTCAGTTTGATGCTGGCTAGTTGTTCTACATATCTCGCAATATAGGACATTAGGGTTAAACGCGTTTGGTGCACCAATATTCAAATAATTTCTTAATGTAGGACACTGCTCTTTGTCATGACCTTCTATCTTACATCATGTACACCAAACCTCTTCTCGAATAGATTTCCCTTTTTTCATGTCACGAAGCTCCAAAGCCATTTCTGCTAACTGTGCCTATATTTGGGCTATTCCATAGTTATCTCCAACAGGAGCTGTTTCAAGTTTCATAGCAATTTCCAATGCCTCTTGTTGATCAGCAACCTTCTATTGCATAAGTGGAGTCCTGATATGACGCAATAGTGCTGCAATGAACCATTCTTTATGCTGTTCTAGACCAATAGTGAAACTAACTTGATCCAACAGAGCCTTGAACCTTTGATCAAAGTCCCAAACTGATTCTCCTCACTTCTGCTGAATTTCTTTCAGTTCAGTGATACACTGTGACTCCGATTTAGGCTTCTTGAATTCTTTGATCATTGCTTTTTTAATATCATCCAAGAGATAGTTTTGAGTACTGAAAAACTTCATAAACCAGGTCAAATCTCAGTCTCTAAAAGAGGTGACCAGCTGCGCTCTTCTTGTATTTTGATCCATAATATTCTTGTTAGAATAATCAACCCATAGTTTACTACCTTAGACATTAATTTAATTATTTTTGTCTTATTTGCCTAGTTCATGTGTCCCACCTTATGCAAGTTGTCAATTACCTATCCATAGTGGTCCAACTTGCCTAATTTGACCCATGTAGCACTTGGGAAACCTCAAGGAATCAATTTTTCTTTATTCCTGGTCTCCTAGGTGCCCTTCTGCTTTTTCTACTTTATTGCCTGCTTTTTCAGTGTTTTAAGGCAATAGGAAAAGTTTGACTAGGTGAGGTGAACTAGTTTTTTGTCCTCTTCATCCTCCACTCTTTTCTCCTTGTAAAAGAATGTATTAGTTTTCATTCCATCACTCTTTATATTTCCTAAGACTTTTTTCAAATTCGTGAGCTCCATGACTGATTTGGGATCAGTTTTTTGCACCTATGGGGGATTTGCTTATTTTTAGTAAGCCTGCTTTATGCTAGATTTGAATTTATCCTCATGCATTCGAATCCTTGATGTATTTTATTTATTCAGAAACCTATTATATTATAGGGTTGGCTATTGTACACTGAGTTAATACAGTTTAGTGTTCAGCTCCAATTTCAGTCTCTTTTGTGAGTGATTTTGCATGATCAATTGTTAATTGTTGTGAGTAAAATTAACCTATCACTGGGTTCAATTTCCACATGGTATCAGAGCCATTGTAGATCTATTTCTCTCCTTCAAAATTGTTTTGCAGGTTCGACATCAGTGACTGGGAGCCTTCTACTGACAGCCGGGACATATTTTCTAAGCTATGGATCAATCACAGAAAACTATCTTGACTCCCTTCAATTTCTTTGAATGGAAAGCAAAGATGGAGATACTGTTGAGAGTGAAAGGCCTCTACAGGGTGACTATGGCAATAGAAGTAGAGCCCAATGCAGCTGTAGAGAAGATAAAATGGCACAACAGGAGGGATGAGGCCTATGTTCTCCTGTGTCTGAGTATTTCCAGAGACCTCCTTCTCCATCTTGATGGATTGACATCATCGAATGAATTATGGGAGAATATTTCTGATATTTTTGGAAATATAGATGAGATGAGGGGACATCAAATTGAAAATGAGCTGATTTCTCTGAGTCCAAATAGCTTTGAATCCCTGCAGCTATATTTCTCCAAGTTCAAAGCACTTGTTTTGCAGCTGAAACAGTGTGGGATCGAAAAGAAGGATGATAAGATCATCCTAGCCATTCTCTCAAAGCTATGCCCTGACTATTCAGTGTTTGTTTCGACCTTCTATGCCACAAAATTGACATCTCGAACCTAGAAGATGCCTAGGCTTGCAGATTTCATGGAATCTCTCACACAAGAACAGGATAAGCTGGTGATGATGGGCACCATCAAACCATCCAAAGATCAAGCTATGATTGTTGGATATTTGAAGGTGGATTCAAAAAGCAAAAATAAAGCTAAAAATCCACCTGAGCAAAAGAGAGACAAGAAACAGTCTCTGGAGGAGCCACAAGGTTCCAAGAAGAACTACCAGAAGAAGAAAAAAAAGGAGAAATGAGCAAGTGTGCATACTGCAATAAGGGAAATCACACTAAAAGTTCTTGTATGAAGAAGCAAATAGACATGCTGACCCAACTCCTAGAGAAGAATGGAATCTCCCTTCCAGAAAGCTCAAAGAAGAGAGAAGGAGGATCAAGTTCAGATGACAGAGAGAGAGTTCATGCATTGGTTGCTGGCACATCAAGCTCACCCAGTTTTATCATTGATTCTGGAGCTTCAAGACATATGGTTTTGACCAAGGAGGCCTTATCCTCACATTATATGTCGAAAGGACCATCTATAGTACTGGGTGATGACTCTCTCACTGAAAGTTTGGGAAAAGGGAGAATTGATCTTGATCATGGTCAATTCAGCAATGTCTTGTATGTGCCTGGTCTTGCCTCCAACCTCTTGTCAGTGTACCAGATGACCCACACTGGGTCTCCTATGAAATTCATATTCTCCCCTAATGAATTTGAGATCACAGAGATATCAAGTGGTAGATTCATTGCAAAAGGAGTTGCAAATCATGCTCAAAAGGTATACATGTTCTTACACTTCCTACCCTACTCAAACCCCTCTACTCTTATGATTCATGCTAATGAGGCTAGAAAGCTTTGGCATGAAATATTTGGCCACCTAAATTACAAGTAGCTTTTTTATCTTAGTGAAAAATAGATGGTCATAGGGTTGCCCAAGATAAAATTTTCCAAAGGAGTTTGCCAAGGTTGTATCCTAGGAAAACACCCAGAGCATAAATTTGAGAGAGCTAGTCATGAGAGAACCTCTGCACCCCTCGAGCTGATACACATTGATGTTGCTGGCCCATTCCCTCATATGTCCATGAGTCAGGCCAAATATGCATTGACTTTCATTGATGACTTTTCTAGGTATTGCTGGGTTCACTTCCTGAAACACAAGTCTGAAGTTTTTGGCCTATTCAAAGTCTTTAAGGCTTTGGTTGAAAACCAGTCTGGAAGGAAACTCAAGGCCCTCAGATCTGAAAATCGTGGTGAGTATGTCAAGTCTGAGTTTATTAATTATTGTACAGATGCAGGTATTCAGATGCAGCATTATATCCCTTACACACCACAACAAAATGGTGTTGCTGAGAGGAAAAACAGATCACTGAAGGAGATGGCAACATGCATGATGGAGGCCAAAAATTTGCCACCAAAGTACTGGGCCAAAGCTATCAACTATGCAGCCTATATTCAGAATAGGGTGCCTCATAAACAGCTTGATGGTATGACTCCCTTCAAATCATGGAGTGGGAACAAGCCAGATGTGACCCATTTCAAGATTTTTGGCTCAAAGGCTTGGGCTAGAATTCCAACAGAGAAGAGGAAGGATTTGCAGCCCCAAATCCAAGAGTGTCTTTTTGTTGGATACTCTGAAGATTCAAAAGGGTACAAACTGATAAATTTGAGCACAAACAAAGCCTTCATCGAAAGGTGTGTTCAGTGTGAAGAAGAACCCCTTGTAGCAGTGGAAGTTGGAGAAGCATCTTCTCCACCTGAACCTCAGGAAGTAAGTAAATAGTTTGTTGAACATGCTGATTCTGATTTGTCTAATGGATATGAGTTTATTGCAGACCCTGACATCCCTACAAGGCCAAAATGGGAAGCCAAGACACTACATGCAGCAGGAGAGCTAGCTGGGGATCTCAATGACCCAAGGAGGATTGGATCTCAGTTTGAGAGTGGTATGTGCATGAAGGATCCTATGTTTGCTAAAAAATGCTATTTGATGGTGGAGTCTGATCCTTAAACATATGAAGAAGTAGCAGGAGATCTAAGATGGCAAACAGCCATGAAAGAGGAGTTCAGCTCACTCCAAAAGAGCAACACATGGGAGCTAGTGGATCTTCCCCCATGGAGAAAGTTAGTCCAGTGTAAGTGGGTCTATAAGACCAAATTTGCTGCTGATGGTTCACCACTGAAGTACAAGGCCATATTGGTAGGCAAGGGCTACTCACAAGTTCATGGCATAGATTACAATGAGACCTTTTCCCCAGTGGCAAAGATGGATTCCATCAGGCTAGCCTTAGCCATTGCAGCATCAAGGAAATGGGAGGTACATCACATGGATGTAAAATGTGCCTTCATGAATGGAGATCTCACTAAAGAGATATATATGCAGTAGCCTCAAGGTTTTGCTACTAACCCTTCTCTTGTGTGTAGGTTGAGAAAGTCATTATATGGGCTAAAGCAAGCCCTCGGGGCTTAGTATGCCAAGATCGATAGCTTCTTGCTATCACTGAATTTTGTTCGGTGAAAATTAGATCCAAATTTATATTTGAATTTAGTTAATGGTTCATTAATGATCATTGTGTTATATGTTGATGACCTCCTCATTACAGGAATCTCAAAGGATGAGATTGCTTCCTTAAAAGGAGCTATGAACCAAGCCTTCTCCATGACAGATTTAGGGCTCTTAAGTCAATTTTTGGGGCTTGAGATTGCTCAAACCAAAGCTGGAATCAAGGTGCACCAGTCCAAATATGCCTTGGAATTTCTGAACAAATTCATAATGAAGGATTGCAAAGCAAGAAAAACTCCTTTCCTTTCAGGAGTGAAGCTGGAAGAAGTTGATTCTTCACCTATGGTAAACAATACACTGTATAGGCAATTGATTGGATGTTTGTTGTATCTGACACATACTAGACCTGATATTTCTTATGCAGTAAGTGTGTCTTCTAGATACATGGATCAGCCTCTTGATATCCATTGGAAAGCAGCCAAAAGGATCCTTAACTTTGTTCAGGGAACAAGGACACATGGGATATTCTACAAAGCAAAATCTGATCTTGATTTGATTGGATTTACTGACAGTGATTGGGAAGGTGATAGAACAGATAGAAATTCCACATCAAGATATGTGTTCTTGCTTGTATAAGGGCCAATCAGCTGGTCAAGCAAGAAACAGAGTGCTATTGCACTCTCATCTACAGAAGCAGAGTACAAAGGAGTTGTTAATGCAACAACTCAATGTTTATGGTTGTAGGGTTTACCTGGAGAGTGTGGTTTCGAATTAGAGTACTAAACTACCATCTGCTGTGATAACCAGAGTACCATTTGAATCTACAAAGATCCAGTTCATAAGTATAGAACCAAACACATTGAGATCCATATGCACTACATCAGAGAGCTTGTACATGATGGCACCATTCACCTACTCTTCTATTCATCTTCAGAACAAGTAGCTGATATCTTCACCAAAGAATTTTGTGAGAAGACCTTCAACAATCTAAAATCACTGCTGGGGATTGCTAATCATGCTATGAAGCATGAGTGAAGACAATATTTCCAAATTTTGTTTTACAGTCCATGTTTAAGGGAGGATTTTCCCAAGTTGCTTTTGCCTCTTTCGTTGTTTAAATGGACATGCAGTATGTAAAGGGTGACTAAGCCTTATTGCTAGGCCCTATAATTTTCTGATATATTAATCATAAGTCAGGATTAAGGGGGGGTGTTAGAATAATCAACCCATAGTTTACTACCTTAGACATTAATTTAATTATTTTTGTCTTATTTGCCTAGTTCATGTGTCCCACCTTATGCAAGTTGTCAATTACCTATCCATAGTGGTCCAAATTGCTTAATTTGACCCATGTAGCACTTGGGAAACCTCAAGGAATCAATTCTTCTTTATTCCTGGTCTCCTAAGCGCCCTTCTGCTTTTTCTGCTTTATTGCCTGCTTTTTCAGTGTTTTAAGGCAATAGGGAAAGTTTGACTAGGTGAGGTGAACTAGTTTTTTGTCCTCTTCATCCTCCACTCTTTTCTCCTTGTAAAAGAATGTATTAGTTTTCATTCCATCACTATTTAGCTTGCCTAATCCTTTTTTCTAATTCGTGAGCTCCATGACTGATTTGGGATCAACTTTTTGCACCTATGGGGGATTTGCTTATTTTTAGTAAGCCTGCTTTATGCTAGATTCAAATTTCTCCTCATGCATTCAAATCCCTGATGTATTTTATTTATTCAGCAACCTATTATGTTGTAGGTTTGGCTATTGTACACTGAGTTAATACAGTTTAGTGTTCAGCTCCAATTTCAGTCTCTTTTGTGAGTGATTTTGCATGATCAATTGTTAATTGTTGTGAGTAAAATTAATATATCATTGGGTTCAATTTTTACAATTCTTAGCAGTCCAAACAGCTTCGTATAAGAACCAAAACTGCTCTAGATCCTCTGATCCAGTTCCTTTAAAGACTGGGAGCTTGATATCATCATTCACATGGGCCATAGTGAATCGCGGGGGAGGAGGGGGGGGAGTAGGAGGAGGAATGATAATAGGGGGGAGACTGGTAACAGGAGGAAGGGAATTTATAGAGGTATACTAACGTACGACAGGACTACTCAGGCTAGGTTTACTTTCAGACTGCGAGGGGTACTCAGGGATAATAGATCTTCACTACAGAGTTATAGGAGGGTTTCCAACAAAAGGGGTTTCTTTCGATTCAGACTCTTATAGAATTAATGAAGTATAATCAGTATTTTGGCCTAGGGTATAGGATCCAAGAGTTCTCTTGTATCTTTTACCATTGTGAAGCAAACCACTTTGCTCGTCGAAGTCACTTTCGCTTCCAAACATAGGTTAGTAGCAATAAATCTAACAATTTGATTGGATAAGCAATATCCATTTCTCAACCAAGAGCATTTTAATTTTCAGACTTAATGAATTCATGTACTTACCCCTTAGTCCTTTGAAAAACTGTCTTTCTGCTTCGCTGAAAGAAGTATGTGTGTCGATGGCGAACTCCGTCACAAATGCTTCAAGGGTTCACGTTGTCCAAAAGTCAACAGCTCTTGATACCGCGTTGTTCACACTTTGTAGCAGCTTAATTCTTTCTGGAGTCCATTCAGGAGACTGGTCTTCTTTGAATTTTGTCTTTCTTTCTGTCAACCTGGATAACCACTGGTGCAATTCTATGTGGATACTACCAAAGAAAATTTCATAAATATCAGTAAAAACGTACCTTTGTAAGAAGTCATCTGAGCTATGATGAGGGTCCTTATTCTCTTGTTCAGCAAATTTCAGATAAGTATCTTCAACCCAGTCACTGATTTCTTTTACTGAGAGCCTCGAAAATCATATCCCTCCAGGTACGACGTAGATCCCTCTTGAAGCAGATACTGGTTCAACCAGAAACAGAACCAATTTGTTGGGTGGATGGGGTAGACCGGGGTTCTTATGCTTTTATCTTCTCACCAACAAACATACCCACAGTGTTGGCCCTTTCGGCAGCAACGTGTGAACAAGTTGCAGTATCACCCGAAACAGCTATGGGGTGCCACAGAATCAGGTTTCTATAGGCGAAAGAGGGATATTACTGTACCTTTAGCCTCAACAAATAATAATTATGCAATACAGAGCTTTGACATACACTTAAATAGCTTCACAGTATAGATAAAAAGATAGTTCTTGTTCAACCCTTAACTGGGAATTCACAGCGAAGTTAATATTTAGCGATTTATCTTACTTTATCATTCATCTACTTATCAATTGCATAAAAACATAACTGGAACAAAATAAAAAGAACCACCACAACACCAGATATATGTGGTTCACCCCCAGTGTAGGGGCTACATCCACAGAACTGCGTTTATATTCAACAATTTACAAAACAAGCAGTTCTGATCTGCGTTCTCAGCTGCAGATCTTCTCAATAACCCAAAACTGTGCACTTAGCTGCAGACCCTTTCTTCCTAAACCCTCTGCGCACTCAGCTGCAGAGGTCATCCACACACTCAGCTGGGACTTAACCTTAACCCAAAAATAGACCTTAGCCTCTTCGCATCACATCATTATCATAACAAAAAGATTCTAACATTTTTCCTTGACTCCTTTACATAAGTGCCTATTTATACAAGTGCACTATTACAATACCATGGGATTAAAAACTGGGGGTTCCTAAAACTCAGGGGTCATTTACAAAAAGAGGGGCTTCGATCCAGCCCCGAAACCCCTAAGACTATTTTGGACCACAACTCCGCTTACAAGCTTCGCACCAAAATCGTGGAGTTGCCAAAATTAAGGATGTTCAAGGTCCAAGCCCCAATAGCTTCCATGATCTCATTCACATCATGTTGGTTTGTTTTGACAACCTCATCACGCGGTTGAAAAAACACACACAACACATAGATGACTTGCGACAAGTCCTCATGCGATGTCGCCAGTGCAGAATCCGCTTGAACCCATCCAAGTGTGTTTTCTGTGTCCCCATGGGCCATCTCAAAGGATTCATTGTGTCACACAAAGGAATGACCGTTGATCCTGGGAAAGTCCAAATGAATTTCCCCCTAACATCATCCCTTTGAGTGACAACGTTCTAAATTGTATTATAGTCTTTCCATTTTTTGTTTTACACATTTTTCCCAATTGAGTCTTATGTATTGTTTCCTCTCATTGCTTCAAATGGAGCACACCTCAAACCCATATATGGGATTCGCAGATGGAACAAGTAGATGGTCTTCGAACCTCACCTTGTCTACATGGGTAATATACTCCCCATCGCACGAGTTGATCCACATCAACGGAATATGCATGAGCACCGCAACCAACAACCAAGTGAAATATGATGGTCTCAATGGCTTCTTGGTTGCCGCTCTTCAGATGGGTATTCACCATCTCGATGTCTTCTTAGACTCCCAGCTGCTTGTTTCTCAGTTGAACAACCACTATCGAGTATGGGATCCCTACCTCTTTAGAAAGTACCTGCGCACTAAATAGATGGTTAGAACATTTGAATCCATCACATTCACACATGTTCCCAAAAACCTCAATAGTGTTGCAGATCAAATGGCTAACGATATTCTAAATTGGCACATCCACAACCGCATATAGGAAACATACAACCATAACATCATGCATAACTATGTCTAAAAATACACACATAGTGTAATAATACATCACATAGACATTTGCATTCCACAACATCATAAAAGACTCACATAATAAAACCATAAAAGCGCATCCACATGCATTAAAAATATATATAGATAAATAAATAAGTCACATGTCCAAAACATGTCCAATACAAAATGAGAAGCCACATATGCTTTCTCAATAGGATATACATAGCAACACAAAAACTCCTAAGTGCACCAATGCACTAGGGACATCACCATCAGCTGCTAATTCAAAGTCACCCGGAACCGGTTCGAGACACCTCTCACACCTCTGGGCTCAAATTTATATCTCCTTATGAGACCATCATCTCATGTGTAATAAATCAATTTTGAGACCATTTCCCACAATTCACCTCAATTTACGAGCCATGACATGACAATGCAAGTGTCTACGGACCTGTACTTGTATCACACTTCCCGACCGCTACTCATGCGGATTCTCGGGCCACCGCTCATTAAGGAACATCATTTTTTTTTTCTTGGGATGCCGCCCATTAAGGACTATAATTTTACTTTTGTTTTTTGTATTTATAATTATCTTTTTTCCCCACACCTTACTCAGACATCTGAACCATCATCCACAAAACCCTTTCTTTTTCTTCCATGTATTTGGCATATAAGTGTCCATGAACTTGCACTCACATCGCATGTAGTCAAGTTCATCCACCGCAACACACACACATGCTCTCCTGACCTCTGTCCGAGAGCCACCTCGGTTTGCATGCCTCCACCGCAATGACTCGCGAGCCTCTACCGCGATATATCCCATGCATGTATTGGTATGTTTGAGAGCCTTTTGCTTCGTCCATACTGCATAGATGACCTTTGGACCTCTGTCCACTGTCCCAACATGGGGCACCGTTCGTGCCACCGCAGTCAGTTGACCACACAGGAGTTTTGCTTAAGCTCTTTTTTGACTCCTTAAAACAATGAAAAGAGAGCTGAGCACAGCTGCTTCTTTTCCTACTCGCTAAAGTATGGGAAAGGGCGTCTACATCGTCTCGTTTACCTCTGTTTGCAGACCATGTAGACCATCAATTGAAAAGGACCTCCTTGGCACACTCAAGCCAAGACCATACCTCTCTGCATACTTTTATACTTTCTTGGGCAAAGGGGCCGCACTTTATGAAAAATCTCACCACCGGTTGTCATTAAGCTCTTTATCAGCCGTCTCAACAAGAAAAGATCACTGAGCAAACTTGGTTTTGTTCATGCTCATAAAAGTATTTGAATGGCTGTCTAGTCAGTATAGGTTTAACCTTTTCTGGCCTGATTGGACTATCAACGGTAAAGAAGTCTCTCATCCCCTACAGGATGGGAGAGCTCTCGGTATTACAGCTATGATCCCATTCCCTTGAGTTAGTTTCATTTGCTTCCTGGTCCACCCTGTCGTCATACTCTAAACAAAGGAATTTTGACTCTCCCACTCCCCCCCTGTCCTTATTCAGTTATTTCCCTTCCCTCCCCTCCCCCCCAATTCAGTGAGTCAGTCTGTAGATTGCTTCACACCTTTTGGTTATACCTCGAGCTCTCGATCAAGGAAACATCATTGCCTTGACTAGGGGTAGGTCTCCCTCTATTAACACCAACACACATATTCCAGAGGATAGACCCAGAGGTGCCTATACCTTGGTTTCATTTACATCATTGATGAGTTCCTTGGACCACTTGAGAGGAGTCCTTAGTGCCTCTTGGGATGGTTGTTTCTCACGTGCACGGCTTCAACTCCATCATCGCACCATTGATATTCGTATAGTGTTTGTTTCACATAGTACTGGGTCGAAGACCCTAGATGTCACTGGACTCTAGCACATTGGTGAAGTCCACTTGAGGGACCTAAACAGGTTATGTCCCTTGTGATTTTCGGGTTGCTTTGGAGACAGTGTTCAGAAGCCACAACAGTGCTTCGATATACCTTTATGATTGTGTTGAGGCCTGGAAAATCATAGGAAACAATAGCAAATGATTCTCCCTAGTCAACGTTCCCAACTAGACCATGACTGTTTGGTGTAGGGAATCCGTCCGGTTTGTGGTCCGGCCACCATAGGTCAAGAAACAAAAATAAAAGGTTTTACCGGTTGCGGCCCGGTCCACTGTATATATTTTTGTATTTTTTGATTTAAAGTATGATATGCAAGTGCCTATTTAACATGCATATTGATAAAGAATGCAAGGAGTAATCACAATGTGATGCGTAGGTTCTTACCTCTTGTCTTAAAATCTCAAGCATTTAAATCACACACACAGCAAGAAAATAAATCTAACTACCTACCTATCCCGAGGGAGGAAGATTGTAACTTATTAATGAGTAATATATCTTGTGCATGCATGATAAAGAGAAATTACAGATAGCTGATACTTCCTTCAAAACACATGAACAATTAAAGATATTTAAACAACCAGATATCCAATTGCTTATGAATAGCATTCATTACTCATGGTGGTAATTTTCATAAAATAGGCGAGAAATCATTCAAACAAGAACATAGGTCCTAAGAGTCGGAACGATCTCACAGTTAGTGGACAAGAGCTGAAAACGAAATAGTTCCTCTTCAACAAATCCATAGCATAATGTTTGAACATCCCACCAAACTTTCTCCAACAGACAAACTGTAATTCTTTATTGCAAAAGGAAATAGTTCTTCTTACAATATCTCTTTACTAATATAACTGGGAAAAAGTCCCCTCTTCATCTAAATCCTCTATATTTATACAAAAGAACAAGACTGTTGGGATGCCCACAAATAACTCTTGGGCTTCCCCAACTCTTCGCTTCCCAAAATTTACATTCACTAAGTGTTTACAAAATTTACAACATATTGCAAAAGTGAACAAATGTTCATGAGGAGGGCCCCGCTTGATTATTTAGAAATTTCTTCCACGTTGAAGCCTCTGAGGCAATACTTTCAAATTTAGAAGGTTCCAAGAATCGAATATTTATTTCAAATTTTGCATCCTAGTTCCTGATGGCTTCTATTCTGGCTGTACTCAGGCGAAGCTGATCTTCTAATAGCTGCACACTAACCGCGGAATGATATACCTCATTCCTTAGGGTCTGTTCATCTAAATATTTAATGTGTTGTATTTTTTTTCATCTTCTTGGTACCTTCTTTGAAAAATTTCCACAAACAAGCTGTGGTCCAGAAAGGAATCTATTCTTTGTTCAGCCTCTACATGGCATCGATTATAAGTAATTATAAGTCTTCTAAAGAATTCTATACATGCCCCTCTTGTCTTCCTAACAGCCTTCTTGAACTCCTCGGTTGTGTTGATGGAAAACTCCAACAAGTCGTAGTCCTGCCTAAGGGTTTGTTGATCCTTTGAGGGTAACTCTGTAGGAGCTTTTTCATTTGCTTCTAATCATTCCATCCTTCTTGTCAAGACTTCCAGGATGTCCTGAGATCTGTCAACAAAATATGAGGATGTCTCCAAAATCTCCTCCAACCAGCTGTCTATCTGCAAAACCCTACATCTTTCCTCCTATATGGCCACCTGCAGCTGAAGCATCTTGGCTCTCTGTGCCAGAACGTGTTCTTTGAAAGGTTGAAGACTAACTTGTTGTTCTCTATCTTCCTCTAAAGCTACTGTCAGCGAGGCAATCTTCTCTTTAAGTTTTTCCTCCTACCCTTGAGATTGCCTCTCATTTGCTTCCAAGGAAGTCTTCTGCAACTCTAGATCCTTTATCCTACCTAGCAGCTGTTCCTTCTCTGCCCTCAAATCTTGATATTCCTATTGTACTTTCTCTAGACACTCTTGGGTGCTCTCCATATATATTTTCTCTATCTGGAGGACCTGAAGTTTAGCCTTTGAAGACTTGATTTCCTTTTGTATGTCTTCAAACTTTCTCTTTAACTTATTGTTTTCTTCTCTTTCCTTTCTCAGAGTATCTTTGAGTTGAGAAGAATACTTCTTTGACTGCTCCATATCCATCATTATTTTATCTACATTGTCCTCTGAAGCATGGATCAATGCAGCCCCCGCTCTGATAGTGAACCTTGGGTCTCTGTCTATCCTGTATACAATGGTTGTATCATTTATCATCTTACTAGATAGGCCCCCGGTTTCAACCTTCCTCTTGGTTCTTTTTACTATCCTTTTCTTTTCTTTATCATACAATATAGTATGAAAATCTGGTACCTCTTCCCCTTTTTTCTATTCAAATGGGATTAGCCTAAGGGTGGGGACCATAGACTATCCTGGTGTGCTGGTAGCGGGTACTTCAGGATCTTGAATGTCGGTTTTTCCAAGTCCTAGGCCTGACTGTCTGTTGCATCAGGAGCTGATTGTTATGTCATTGTTTGTGTCGGCTTTATCTTCTCTGCCTCCTGCTTCTTTAGCTCCTCATCTAACTTCCTTTTTCTTTATTCTTCTTCGCTTTTGGCAGCTTATTCTGCTTTTCTGGCTACCTCTTGTGCAACTCTTCTTTTCTCCTCCTCCTCTCCTTTTAGCCATCCTTCGGCTTCTTGGGCTAGCCTTTGAGCTTCTTCATTTCTTTTCCTGATTTCCTCCTCTTCGACCTTTTCCTGCTCATCCTGTCCCTTTCCACCTTTGGTGGTGATTTTCTTTTTAAACCTTTTCCTTAAGGCCATCATGTTTAGTGCACTGCAGAAAATGGAATCCTCTCTGTGCTAGTGGCTAGTGTATTCAAAATGGACATTAGCCTCTTTACAGTGCTCTGCAACCTTGTTACGAGAGTCATTCCCATAAAAAGGAATTTCCCCAAAATGGAACTTCTCCAACTCCTCCACGAATTCATCGGCCTTCTTTATTCTAGTAAATTTGTAACTCCCCAATCTGAAAGGAAAAGGTGGGTATGCTTCCTTCTTATGTTCAAATAAAAAAATTCCTATGCCATCTAGAAATACTTGTCTAACTGCCTCTTTGTGAATTACATAGTCTGTGGCATACTTAGGTAGTAGTGAGGGTGCTCTAGAGCCTCCAAACATTCTGAAATATAGCCCATCCTTAGTCAAGTAATAATCAACATACTCTTCAATCACCTGCAATGCCTTCTCTGACATGCAGTCACATTCTTTTAAGAAAATAAGGGTATACAATGGAATAATGAAATGCTCACACACCTCCCTGTAGTGACTGTGGTATTTGTGGGCCCACAGTGGCTTGTATGCTGAGTAAATTGGTGATCTTTCCCGGTCCCAGATGCATCTTAGGTTGGGGAAGGGTTGATTGCATAGTATGCAATCAATCAGTATGGAGCTCATGTAGAACTCTGATTTATTTTGGGACACCACTCCTAATGATATTTCCATGCAGGCTGAGAGGCTATTGGACACAATGTTGGCCCAATTGAAAATGGTCCCCTGTGTTGCAACATAAAAAATTATCACCCACTCCAATTTGATGCTTTTGCCATGGGATCTCCCAAAAATCCTATTGAGCATCAAGGTAATGAACCTGTAAGGGGTTCTTAGGCTTTCGGTGTCATATTCTCCAGTTGGCCTGGTTCAAAAGTTTTTTCTAGGCATGAGCATCCTCTTGAGTGTCTCGACGAGGTCCATCTTCATTCTTTTCAGCCAGTCTTTAGTCAGATATATTTGCGCTTCTGGAAAGTGGTAAGCCAAGGATACATATCTAGGGCTATAAGTAGCATAACCTTATTTATCAACATTCTCCAGAATCATGGTGGTCACATATTCCCTGGGAAGAATCCACCCAATAACCTCAGAGCATCAAAATAGTTTGGGTCTCGTAGCAATTTTCATTAATGAAGACCTCTCTATGTTGACGTAGATGTTTTTTTCCTCAAAACCTATGTCAGGAACCTCTCGGCGTGTAATCAATCTGTAGATTTCTCCCCACTGATATTCGGGCTCTACACCAATTATGCATTTGGTGCCTTCGTAAATATATTCGACTCTGGTGATGACTTCAACGTCGAGTTCCTCTTCGACTGTGGAAGCCTTATTCTTTTGAGGCTTAGACATCTTAAGTTCTGAGGAATTTCCCTGTCACGTATAAAATCATTTTAGGTTCTGTTAGGTTATTTACAGAAAACTATTAAAGATAAGGATAATAATATAAAGCACTTTACCTTGTCTGTGTAGTAAACATGACTACAGTTAATACAAATAAGCAAAACATGTTCAAACAAATGCTCCTGCCCGAAAAACTAAAACCAGCTTAGTCCAACAAATTTTGGATGTGGAACAACAAGGCCTTTGTCGCAAATGAAAACAGTCCCGGGCACTCTCTCGGTGCCATGACCTACACGTTACGCGGACACCTGAGGCATTAAATCTAAAATCTCAAGGGAACGCTATCGGTGACAACACCTTAGAAAACTGTACAGGCTCATCTCACGGTCCATCTCAGATCGGGTAATGCTATACTACCCGAGAATGGTTCGAGGTTTGAATTCAACCGTGACCAGGGTCACTCTAAACAATGAACTGAAAAAAACACTAAGGTCTTGGTTTGCAGAATGCAGGTGACCGGACCAGTGGAAAAAAACCCGGTATTCCCCCAGGAAAGCCATGAAAACCTTCCCCAGACGACCGAAAACAAAATGGGGCAAATTGGTGCAGACAACGTAACGGCCGTCTGCACTGGTTTCCCCAACCATCGAGTGCAGGCTTTAAGACCATAGCGACCATGGAAGAAAACATTACGTAGACCACAAATACCCCCCCCACTAACAGTCACACCATTCACTTCAGAATATATACATGTCATGACGGGAACCTAAGTAAAACCATAACCGCGGAAACAAGAAATTAGCTCATCCAATCGAACGAAATGGGAAAATGAGTACAAGGGCCTACTTGGCATTGATGCGCGACTGGCAGGAAAAAAACCATTGAGCTTCTAGGCGGAGCCACCTAGGAGCGAGGGTACCGACAACGAGAATCCTGGTTTGCTCGAGTGAAAATGACAGCGCAGAGAAAGTCCAAAAATAACAATAAAATAATAAACTACCCGACCCACTATATATATACCCCTGGTCAACTATACTCGGTGGGAAAAAGGTCATCAGGTGGTAAAAAGCAAGGGATTGATGGCCATATCAACATTGCCTCCATAACATTGAACGATGAAACAATTGGGAGAACCGCCGAGGCATCAGCAGAGAAACAAAATGATACTTGCATCAGATCTCCCAATATTAAAGCATCAGAGTGATAGAAGGCTGGAGAGCTACAACGGAGAAAACACAAAAGAAACCAAGTTTCACAGACCAGCAAAAATTAGAGAAAAAACCAATCATGACTTTGACCAAGAAACATCGGTCCCGTGGAAAATAAAATTAAACTACGCCGGAAAGATAATTCTTTTCAAAGCCGCAACAACGGATACTGAAAACTCAAGGATCGGTGAAACAAAATGGCGGGGTCGAAAAAAGCTAATGCAATCACCGGGGAACTTCGTAATGCGCCATCCACAACTACGGAAAATGTAGAGACAATACGTTCCAACGGGATTCCAACAAACTACCGATTGGGACAAATAAATGAATAAAGGCATCGGAGAAAACAAATCTTGAATCGAACCCGTTTTCTTGTTACTTCTCCGCAACGGCGGGCGCGCAGATGACTAGATTTCTGACTTAAACAACCAAAATGCTTCTGATGGCAAGGTAAAAATAAAACAAATAGTGAAACATCGCTGGCATAAAAATAGTCTTTCTGTAGAACATCAAGCAAACTCAAAAGTTGAGCCAAAATGAGCTAAAGGAGGGTCCCAAATTTTTTTTTGAATTTTGGGAAAATGTTGCAACTGCAACAGATTGATACATCATACTTGTACCGTAGAGACTCTGACTCTTAATCAGAAATTCCACACAGCTATGTACCAGATCCACTAGACTGTCAATCATGAATATATAGCATTCCATGAGAATGCCATGGTTCCAATGTACCAGATCAATATTGTATTTAGCCTCACATGGAGGCAACCAGCATTGTAACATCAATTGTATATGATCGACTCTTGTATTTTAGAGCTTAGATGAAATGATTCTTTTGACATTGTCATGAGCATGGGGATTCCCACCTCGTCCATATACATGTCACACATTTATTGTATCTCACCCATTTATTTGAACCATATTAATACAAAACCAAAAGCCACCATACCCCAACCCCGGAAGCACCACCTCTACACAGCAAATCCTATGATGTCCATTAGCCATATGTTGAGCTCCTGCCCTCACACATAAGGGGGAAATTTGTTAACCCAAAAATCCCCCACATAGCTCTCAATGGCCTACACCACCCAAGGACACCATCTCACAACCTTCATATCACTCCATAAGACCCTCCATTGGACCCCCACAACTCCAAAATAGACTAAGGATGAAGAAAAAGGGCTAAAAACCCCAAAAAGGATCCCAAAATAGCCCCCTAGGAGCTAAATCCTTCAAAAAGGGGCTAAAACCCTAAATGAGGCTAAAGTTAGGGAGAAAGGGGCTAAATCCCTAACCAAGGGCTTAAAACCCTAAAACCCCATGGAAAAGCTATAAAAGGAGGGTCGGGGGTCACTCTCAAAACACTTCTCCCTTGCCTATTGTTATGCTGCCCATGGATGCTTTGAGATCTTTGCCTCTCAAACCACCCACATTCCCTCTCCTCCACATCCATTCCCATTTGAGCCATTGCTCCCCCAACCAAGAGAGAGAGGCTTCCAGGAGTTAGGGCATGGTGGCCCATTACCCACTAAGAGAAGGTATGTTTGTGTTTTTTGTGTTTTCTTCTTAGCTATTTAGATTGCTTTGAATTCTAACCATTGTTTCTTGCAGGTTTTGTTTAACATTGTTTGTAGGTTTCTCCATTTTAGCTTAGGTTTGTTTTGCAGGTATTGGAGGTGGAACCCTAACCTACTATGTGCAGAGGGGTTCAACTATGCTCCATTTGCTTACTCTTCTTGTTAGATTAGCTTAGTGTAGTTTACTATTCTACTTTTTGTATTTTTAGTTTTGTTTTTCTGCATTCATCCATAGCAGGAAGCTACCCTTGTGCTCTATAGGCATAAGGGAGCCATTCCTGCCCCTGTAGCATGGAGAAATCCTTGCTACACCCCTAATATCCAATCTCTCTCTCTCACTCTCTATAAATCTATATCCTTCAATCGCTCTCTCTAAACCCCTAACCTTCAGTCTCTCTCTCTCTCTCTCTCTCTATCTAGCCACAATCTCAAATATATATCACTCTCAAACTCTCTCTCTCTCCCTAATCCGATAGCCTCTAATATCCCTCTTTCTACCTCCCTCTCGCTATCTCTCTAAACCCTAAGACCCAATCAATCTCAATGTGTAACATCCAATGTCTCTCTCTAAACCCATAACCACCGATATATCTCTCTCTATTGGCCACTTTTCCCAACTTGCATGGCCTAGCTTCTACGTAGCTCGTCAACCCAACAAACACTTGAGATATCGGCCTGACAATGAAAGCCCTGTCGGCATCACCCACAAAGTAGGAGAAGTATCACCCTAAATATATCTTCGATAGGTAACCATTGCAACCATGTTTCCACGATTCGTTGAGGGATTATAGTCCCTTGGCATGCAGCCAAGGAGCTCGACCAAGTTGCGAGAAGGGAGTCATTTACGCCGAACTGTAGCAAACACCGCACATATATTTTATTAACTACTAATGGCATGACATAGATTCATCCTTAGTACTTTAAGAAAAAAGTGATATAGAAGCGAGCTAACAGACAGGCGCAATATAAGAGACAGTAAACAACGATTCTGACGTAAACATAAACTAAGAGTCAAAAGCTATGCATAATAACCTATTTATGCATTCAGAATTCCATTAACAGTGCGACATTCATTCAACCATAATAGGACTTGCATCATAAACATAAATAGAAACATAAACACACACAACCATACACATTCAATCATCAACACACAAGAGAGTTCATATGGAAACCCATCCAGGAAAAATCACAAGGCGCTCTTCATCTGGCATGAGAAATGTATGGTGCCTTCAGCCTACATTTGACCATAGACTATCTTAGATCTAGCTTTCTTCTCAGACTCTTTCTTGCTCTTATGGTCTCTATCTTATTTCTCCTAACTATTGCTATCCTCTACTGATCCACACACAGCCTGTATTGACTCCTCTAGCATCTGCACCTTTCTAGCATAACTTCTTTTCTACTACACTACATTCGACTACATCCTGCATACTTTCGATTAATCTAGCACTCAAATCTCACAACTTGCCGCGATTAACCCATCAAAATAAACTAGCAATGATATAAAAAGACACCAAAGATGAAATTAACATCAATAACCAACCTAAAAAGCAACATAAAGCAACCCTCTAACTATTGAATCACTCCAATTTATACTATTTTACATGACCACGTAGGGTTGACTGCATACAGGCAATCCATTAACTATTACCATCAGCCACCCCCCAAGTTATAGCTGTGGTGATCATTACTTCACTTGAAGCACTAATGGCCTTAGTTACCGCATGTGTTCACTCGTGTGGAATCCGCTGACTTAAGCTGACTTCAGCACCCACGACCGTCATGTCTCTTTCAGTCGTTATTCTACACGTGTACTACTGTTTTACCTTGTGACATCTTCCTTTCATGCAGTTTCCCTTTTCCACACAGGTGACATCTTTTGCGCATATTCCTTCTTCTGTGCAGATTTTCCTCTTCCGCGTAGTTTTCTTTGTTCGCGTAGATTTCCTTGTCTATGCATATTTCTTCTGTCCCTGCCACGTGCTTCCTTTTTCTTGTTTGTTCTTGCATGATGGATTGATTCTTGTGCATTTCTTCATTTACATTTATTTCTTGCATGCTTTCATAATTCCCAATAGGTCCCCAACACTCACATGTGGCTCATCCCGAGCCACGAAGCAATGGACCTAGGAGGTGGTGCAACATGCATGCCTTTTTCTTTATTGTTGAATTTATTTATTTATTTTTCTCTCTCTATTTTTTTTTGCGCACCTTTCTTGTGCTTCCTCTCTTGCGTGTTTTGTTACTTGTGTTTTTTTTTGGTAGTGTTTCCTCAACTGTGGGATCATCCCATATGTACCTTAGGGAAAACCCTAGCTATGTGCAAAAATGGATACCTTCGGTCTATAGGACGAAAGGGTAGGGTTCCTGTGAGGTATGGAATAAAAAGAAAGAAAAACCTGTAGACAAGGTTAGGGCCAAGCTCCAAAACCCTGCACAACAATGTTAGTAAACAAAGGAGCTGCAAGACATCAATGGAAACCTACAACAAAGTATGAGAAAGAAACCTGCAAGCAAACTATATTAAAAAACTATAAGGAAAATGACATGAAATAAATATTATACCTTCTCTAGTTGAAACAGGCCACCATGACCTAGCTTGGGGGAGCACCTCTCAATGGATGGGGAGATTTGGCTCAATGGAGAAATCGAGGAGAGGGAGGGTGAATGGTGTGAGAGGCAAATGGTATCAAGGCACTGACACAGGAAGCATAACAATAGGGAGAGAAGGAGTCATTTGAGAGTGATCCCCACCCCTCTATTTATACTTTTTCTTGAGATTTTTAGGGTTTTAAGCCCCCGGTTGGGGCTTTAGCCCCTTTTTTGGGATTTTAGCCCATTTCACCTAATCTTTAGCTCCTTTGGGGTTTTTAAGATCCTTTGACGGGTTTTAGCCCCCTTTTGGAGGTTTGATCCCCTATGAGAGCTATTTTGGCTCTTTTTAGGGGTTTTTAAGGCCTTTTTTTATATTTTTGAGCCTTTTTGAGGGTGTGGGGGTCAAATGAGGGTCATACGTAGATGTCTTTGGGTGGTGTAGGTCATGTAGATATTAATAAGGGATTTTTGGGTTAACATATTTCCCCTTAATGTGTGAGGGAAGTAGCTCATCGTATGGCTGACAGACATCATAGGATTTTCTAGGGAGAGGTTGTGCTTCCGGGGCTAGGGCATGGTGGCTTTTGGTTTTGTATTAATATAGTTCCCATCAAGGGGTGAGATACAAATAATGTGTGAGATGTATATGGATGAGGTGGACATACCCATTCTCGTAATGATGTCAAATGAATAATGTGATGTAATCTCTACAATGCAAGATCTGATAATGTACAACTGATGATACATAGTGGTTGGCTCAAGAAGAGGCTGAATACAATACTGATATGAAGAACTGCTACATGGGACCCATGGAATTGTCATGGAATGCTATATATTCATGACTGATAGTCTTCTGGATCTGGAATGGTACATAGTTGTAGGGACCCAATGATGGAGAGTTAGAGTCTCTATGGTACAAATATGTTGCATCAATCATAAATCTATATAGAAGCACTGCCGGGGATTTTGAACACTGTCTGCAACGCAACCCGAAAATCACAAGGGACATGAACCTGTTGGGGTCCCTTTCATAGACTCATGAATATGCTAGAGTCAGGTGACATCCAAGGTCTTTGACCAAATACTGCACAGACCGATACCCTATACGAATCTCAATGGTACGATGATGTAGCTAGAGTTGAGCACGTGAGAAACAACCATCCCGAGAGGCACGAAGGACTCCTCTCAAGTGGTCCAAGGAACTCATCAATGAGGTTAATGAAACTAGGATACCAAGACCTTTGGGTATATCTTCTAGAATACATGTGTTGTCGTTGATAGAGGGAGACCTACAACTAGCCAAGGTGATGGTGTTTCCTTGACCAAAAGCGCGAGGGAGATAACCGAAAGATGTGAGGTAATCTGGGGACTGAACCATTGAATGAGTGGGGGGAGGATTTGAACATGGGCAAGGAATCATGGTGGACTCAAACTTCCTTTGCTCAGAGTATGATGGTAGGGCATACCAAGAAGCAAATGAAACTGACTCATGGGAAAGGGATCATAGTTGTAATACCGGGAATGTAACTGCATATGGAAAATACTTGGAGGAGGTATACTTTTGGTATTGATGGGATCCAAGGAAGACACATTGTAGAGTACTCTGAACAAAGGTGACCCAAAGTGGGAATGCTACCAAACTATTATCTGTGGGGTGGTGTCTAGAGACACTGTTGTGGTACGATCTCGTGGATTTTTGGTGAGCCCAAGAAAGTAAATGCTCGATGGTGCTTTCAATTTTAGAGAGTATGAAAGCATGAAGAAGACTATAGTGGGGGATATTTTTCATTGGTAGTCTCTTGTGCCCAAAAAAGGATAAAAGTATACATAGGAGAGCTCACCCATCTTGTAGGGGATGAGAGACTTCTTCGTTGTTGGTAGTCCAATCAGGTCAGAAAAGGTTAATCCTATACTAACTGGACAGACATTCAGATAATTTTACGAGCATGAACGAAACTAAGTTTTCTCAACAATATTTTCTTGATGAGAAGGTTGGAAAAGAGCTCAACGACAACCCATGGTGAGATTTTTCATAGAGTTCGGCCCCTTTGCCCAAGAAAGCATAAAATGATGCAGAGGGGAACGGTCTTGGCTTGAATATGCCAAGGTGACCCTTTTCATATGGTAGTCTACATGGTTCACAAAAGGAGATAAATGAGACAATGTAGATGCCCTTTCCTATACGTTAATGAGCGGGAAAGGAAGCAGCTACGCTCGAAAATATTTCCATTATTTTAGGAGTCAGAAAGAGCTTAAAAGAAACTCTGGTATGGTCAACCGATTGCGGTGGCACAGGTGGTGCCCCATATCGGGACAATGGACAGTGGTACAAAGGTAATCTATGTAGTATGAATGGAACAGGTGGATCTTAAACATAACAATACATGGATGGGATATATCGTGGCAGAGGCATGTGAATTGGTGTGGCAAAGGCACACAAACTGAGGTGGCTCTCAGACAGAGGTCAAGAGAATTATGTGTGAGTTGTGGTTGACACACTTGACTATATGTGATGTGAATGGAATTCCAATGGCATTTATATGCCAAATTCAAGAAAAATAAATGAAAAATAAATAAACGATAGTCCAGGGACCCGTATAAGGTGTGGTAGATGGATTAGACAACTATATGCTAAAATAAAATGACGTGCCTTCCGAGCAGTGGCCCGGGAACCCGCATGAGTGGCGGTAGGCAAGTGTGACACAAGTACATGTCTGGAGACACTTGTATCATGATGTGGTATGTGAACCATGGTAACTCTCAGGAAGTGGCCCTGAAAATTACGTAGTAAACATGAGACGATGATCTCATTAAAATATAGAGGGCAGAATCTTGAGCCCGAAGGTGTGAGAGGTGTCTCAAACAGATTCTGGGTGAATCTACCTAGCGGCTAATGGTTCTTCCCCTAACGGGGGTCTCTGATTTGTGGTAAAAATGTTGCGAAACAAACAAGGACAAGACTATGTCACTTAAAGAGGTGACATTAGAGGGAAAGTGGTTTGGACTTTCAGCAGATCAGCGGTCATCCCCTTGTGTGACATGATGAACCGTAGTAGATGGCCTGTTGGGACACAGAAAACACACTTGAAAGGGTTCAAACAGATTTTGTGCTTGCGACATCGTAGGAAGGATTTCCACAAGTTGTCTATGTGTTGTGCTTGCTTCTATGACCATGCAATGAGGTTGTCAAGATAAACAATCATGATGTGGATGAGGTCACGAAAACACTGTCTCATGGCACACTAGAAAGTGGCTCTAGCGTTCTTTAGACCAAAGGGCATTACTTGATAGGATAATGTGCCCCATGGGGTTGTGAATGCAGTCTTATAATGGGTCTTCTTTCTAGATCTAGATTTGGTTATATCCAGAAAATATATCCATGAAGGAAAATACCTCATGTCCGACACATGCATCAATGATCTGATCGATGAAGGGTGTTGGGAAGTTGTCTTTGGTACATGCCCCATTTAGATCATGGAATTCTGTACAGACATGAATGGGACCTTGTTTTTTATTCACAGGAACAAGATTTGAAACCCATGTTGTGTAAGCGATGGGGTAAATGAAGCCGACTGTGCAAAACTTCTCAATTTCTGTTTTAATCGCAGTGGCTTAGGAAGGGTGGATTGGTTCTTTCTTTTGGTGCACCGGTACTGCTTCAGGGTATGTGTCAATATGGTGCTCAACAATGGATGGATCTAACCTGGGAATTTTAGTGTAGGACCAGGAAAAGATGTCGTGAAAGTCTTGGAAGAGCTCTTTGTAAGACGTGACTTCCTTCATGGAATAGGATTCCCTAGCATGATGTCCTCAACTGTTAGTTTTTCAACATTAAGCTAGAATTATTAGGATTTTTAACTGAGAGAATAATAAGTACAAAAATCAAACACAAGTGACAATGAACACAATGTTTTTCCTTGGGGAAACCATAAATGGAGAAAACCCCGCAACTTCCTTAGAGATAGAATCAACACCAAAATGGTAAAAGCCCGAAACAGTAAGTGATCTCTCGATAGCAGTAATCTTCTTCTTATCTATCCCTAGTGTATTCTTCTTCATGAACTATGCACTACACTTGAGTGTGTATGAGTTGTGTTCTAAATAGAGAGCCCAACTCTCTATTTATACTAATCCTGACATGACTAAAACCCTACTAGGGCCGACCTCTACTAGGAGAGTGTAATAACCCTAGTGCCCCGGAACTACGAGGACCTTAACCCTTAGATAATCGGAGGGTTACCCAGAATGACTTGACATGACTTGTTTACATTATTGATCCTCCTGATCAAAACATTGGGGCATGACAACATGACTCAATTACATTATAGATAAATCATGGAATAAACATTGGGTTACAATACATAACATACATAGATGAATACATTCTGAAGTTACAAATACATCAACACTCCCTCTTAACTAGGAAGGTATTCTTTCGACACAATTTTCAGCACTGGTCCTCTTCTCTGTATCAACCAGAGCATCTTGTTATCTACATCTTCAAGTATTCTTAGTCTTCAAGTCATCTTCGTCTTCAATTCATCTTCATCTTTGGATCTAGATCATCAATCGATCTGGATCATCATGGAACATCATCACTGGATCTAGATTATCACTGTTGGATCATCATCACTAGATCTAGATCATCACTTGATTTGGATCATCACGGGTGCTATCTCATGATTCTTCTCATCACAGGAAGTTCTACAGAGCCAGCCCTTTTTCATGTTGGTTGTAGGCCTAGCCTCCATGTAGGTCTTCTTCAGCACTTATATCTGACCTACTCGTCAGAAAGGCACAATACTCACATCCATCCAGGATGGAACCACATCCTACCACAATGATGGAAGATCTCTATTCTTCCACCCTAGTCGAAACCACATCCTGCTCACAATGATGGAAGAGTTCTGCACTTCCATCCAGGCTGAAACCACATCCTGCTCACAATGATGGAAGATTTCTACACTGTCATCCAAGCCAGAACCACATCTTGCTCACAATGATGGAAGGTCTCTGTTCTTCCACCTAGGCTAGAACCACATCCTGCTCATAATGATGAAAGACTCTCATCCAGGCTGGAACACATCCTTCTCACATTGATTAAATATTTCTCCACTTACATTCATCCAGGCGAGAACACATCCTGCTCACAATGATGAAAAGGCTCTGCACTTAGATCCATCCAGGTAGGAGCACATCCCGCTCACAATGATGAAAAGGATATGCACTTACATCCATCTAGGTGGGAACACATCCTGCTCACAATGATGGAAGGGCTTGCACTCATATTTGATCTTGTAGGAACCAATACTACAGTCATATCAGAATGGCCCCCAGTCCTCAACTAAGCTACCTGGTAACTGACCAGGTGCCTCCATTCTCCTCAAGAATGGTAGTTTCCCTTACATCTAACCTGCTTGTCGGAATGGCCAACACTCATATCTGACATGGGAGGAACTTAATCCTTTAGCGATGACAGGATGGTTCAGCCCTAACATCTAATCAAGTAGGAACACATCCCTCTATCACATCAGAATGGCTTCTCAGTCCTAGACTAAGCTTTTCTGGTAACTGACCAGGTGCCTCCATTCCCAGAATGGCAGTTTCCCTTACATTTGTCCTACTCAACAGAATGGCCAGCACTCACATCTGACCATGGAAGGAACCAATCCTCTCACCATGAAAGAATGGATCGGCCCTTACATCTAGCCTACTCATCAGAATGGCTATAGATCTCAGCACTCATATCTGAAATGGAAGGAACCAATCCTCTCACCATGACAGAATGGCTCATCCCTTACATCTGACCATGGAAGGAACCAATCCTCTCACCATGTTAGAATGGCTATGGGACTCATCATTTTCCCTTGAAGGAAATCTCAATCTAGAGAACACCAAGATTCTCCTTGAAGTACTCGAACTTCACCCTAGCCAATGGATTCATCAAGACATCAACTATTTGTTCCTCCATCGCAACATACTGGAGCTTCACTGCTCCCCTTTGCACCATATCCCTGATATAGTTATACTTGATCTCGATATTCTTTGACTTGTCATGGAACACTGGATTCTATGACAACTTTATGCAACTCTGGTTGTCACAATGTATACAAGTAGCATCCAACTGGAGATCAAATAAATCAGACAGTAGCTTCCATAGCCATACTGCCTCGCAACTAGCTAAACAAGCTGTGACATACTCTACTTCAGATGTACTCAGTGCCACACATGATTGCTTCCTGCTAAACCAAGAGATCACACCTAATCCCATACTGAAGCAACACCCTGAAGTGCTCTTCCTATCGATGCCACTTCCTTCCCAATCTGAATCAACATAACCCTCTAGGTTAATCTTCTGATTCACATCGTACTTGAGCTCATAATCAACTATACCCTTTAGGTACCTTAGGATATGCTTTGCAGCAGTCAAGTGAAAATGTCTTGTATCTATCAGGAACTGGCTCAAGGTGTTCATAGAAAAGAAAATATCTCATCTCATGTTCGTCAGGTACATCAAGGACCCAATCATCTGACGATACATCATAGCATCAACCAAGTCTAATGAAGAATCACTCAATAGCTTCATGTTCGATGTCATAGGTGTGGCCATAGCCTTGTAGACCATCATCCCAAACCTATTTAGGATCTCTACTGCATATTTCCCTTATCCAAGAAAGATTCCCTCCACACTCTGCCACACCTCCGTACCTAGAAAATAATGCATCATTCCCATGTCCTTCATTTCGAACTCAGCAACAAGATTTCTATTTGTATCTATTAGCACTCAAAATGTACCCAGGTTGTAAAAGATAAATTCCAAGGTAACAACAAAACCACTTTTAGAAAGAAACTGTCTTTTCTTTCCAGAGAGGGATCTCTCAAATGCAGATTTAACAAGGCTAGATATAATTCAACACTTAAAATTGTATAAATGGTTGAAACAAAAAGTAACCATTGGGAAAGGGAGTCACATATACATAAATATATCACAAAGACATATGCATGAGATTTTGTCAAAGGCAATATAACCATTCCATCACAGTCATTCATTTAGTTCGGGTGAGACAGAAGAAACAAGGAACAATCCATTAATACAGAGCATCAAAGATGAATTCTATATTAATTTTAGTAGAAACATTCATAAAATATCTGAAACGATGATCAGAGCATAAACAATATGAATTCTAACCATTCAACACTATGCTTCAGATATGAAGAAAAATAGAATGAAGTGTTATAATGGAAAAACAATCACAGAAAAAGAGAAATACGGACTACAATGTAAATGACACAGGAATCTCTGATAAATCTTATGCATTCGCTTTGTTATTCAAAAAATATATGTCTTCAAAAGAAACATTCAACAACAAGATGGGTTCCAACCCCCATCATATAAAATAGATGCACTTATATACATAAAATCATTTCATCTTCCAAGAAGATTTATAACTGAATAACAAAATAATCAAGGTCTTGTAACTATATTCCTAACTCCTACGAATAAACTACTAGCTTTGATCCTATCAGATCATTAAGTTAAAATCAACTCGGTAACATGCTCTCATCCAAGTAGCTCCTCAGTGCGCAACACCTGTCTTCATGAATGAAGGATATATTTCGTTTTTTTGAATCTTTCTATGGCTCTCCATTGCTCTGCGCTTGGAATATCATATTCGATCATCTCGCGAATGGACACCTCCAGCTCCATGTAGGCATCATAAGACACCTTAGGCAACTTTCCCCTGATGATTAGGAATTTTTGTAGTATCTCAAAATATTCCGTTAGCTTATCCACAATGACTTTCCCTATCAGCCCCTTTTCCAGATCGTCAAATTTGGAATGATCCATGCAGCTTTGTACCAACAGGTTGTGATAGTGCTCTTGAGAAAACATTCGTCCCTCTTCATCCCAAAAGGAAGGAATCCCGTCTTCGAATAGTTCTTTGAAAGCCTGTTTGAAGTCATTAACCTGTGAGATCATTTCATCCGCTTTGTCCTGGACTGCCTTCATTAGATGATTCTTATGGATAAACTTTTTGGCCCATAGTACCATTGCTATCCTGTCCTTTACGCCTATATCATGCAACTTTTGGTATGTTAATGAATTTAAGAAGTTTAACGCATTCTTGGCTGTGGCAAGGGGTTTCCTCTCCATAGTTTCGTTTACTAACTTCAGTCTCTGATTGGCCAGATTGATCAATATGATTTGATCATCATTGAAGTTTAAATAGTGCCTGAATTTAGTAATTTCTATGGATAATGTATACCAAATTATGTGCTTTGCTCCCTGGAGAGGACCCTTCCCAATATTTCTTTCCTTCAATTCATTAAATTTCTTTTGTAGCTGATTTCTATCTTACAATATTTTATTTTTATTTTTAGTAACTTTGGTCAGCTCAGATTTGACTTTTTCATTTTCCACCTTTAATTCTCTTATTTCTTCATCCTTCAGGATGACCTGGGACATAGGAACTAGTAATTCATCTGCAAAAAATCGTTTAATAGTTTCTAATATTCACAATGGACAGGTCTTCATCAGTGGGAGTTTGGCTCATCAACTCCTCCATAATCTCTTTTTCATCAATTTGTTCCTTTTTCAGCAGGGAGATTTGGGCTATTAGCTCATTCTGCTCTGTTTCCCATTTGTCCTTTTCTTCTTGTAATTTGGAAGATTTTTGTTAGGATAATCAACCCATAGTTTACCCACTTAGACATTAATTCATTTATTTTTGTCTTATTTGCCTAGTTCATGTGTCCCACCTTGTGCAAGTTGCTAATTGCCTATCCATAGAGGTCAAACTTGCCATATTTGAATCATGTAGTGCTTGGGAAATCCTTAGGAATCAAATCTGCTTTATTCCTGGCCTCCTAGGCACCTATCTAGTTTTTCTTCTTTATTTCCTACTTTTTCAGTGTTTTAAGGCACATGGGAAAGCTAGACTAGGTGAGGTGAACTTGTTTTTTGTCCTACACATCCTCCTCTCTTTTCTCCATGAAAAAGCATGTATGAGCTACCATTCCACCACTCTTTATCTTTCCTATTCCTTTTTGCCAATTCGTGAGCTCCATGACAGATTTGGGATCCAGCTTTTACACCTATGGGGGATTTGCTTATTTTTGGTAAGCCTGCTTTATGCTAGATTTGGATGCTTCCTCATGCATTCGATTTCTTCATGTATTATATTTATTCAGCAGCCTATGATATTACAGGTTTGGCTATTGTACACTCAGTTAATATAATTTTGTGTTACAGCTCCATATTCAGTCTCCATTGTTAGCAATTTTGCATGATCAATTGATAATTGTTGTGGGTAAAATTAATCTACTACTGGGATGAATTTCTACATGATATCAAAGCCATTTTAGGTTGTTACTCTCCTTCAAAATTTTTTTTGCAGGTTCGACATCAAGACTAGGAGCCTTCTACTGATAGCCGGGACAGATTTTCTAAAGCTATGGATTCACAGAAAACTATCTTGACTCCCTTCAACTATTTTGAATGGAAAGCAGAGATGGAGATCTTGTTGAGAGCGAAATGCCTCTACAGGGTGACTATGTCTATAGAAGTAGAGCCCAATGCTGTTGCAGAGAAGATCAAATGGCACAATCAGAGAGATGAGGCCTATGGCCTCCTATGTCTCAGTATTTCCCGAGACCTCCTTTTCCATCTCGATGGATTAACTTCACTGGATCAAGTATGGGAGAATATTTCTGATCTTTTTGGAAAGACAGATGAGATGAGGGGACATCGGATTGAAAATGAGCTGATTTCTCTGAGTCCCAGTAGCTTTGAATCCCTACAGCTATATTTCTCCAAGTTCAAAGCACTAGTTTTGCAGCTGAAGCAGTGTGGTATCGAAAAGAAAGATGATCAGCTTGTATTGGCCATCGTCTCAAAGCTAGGACCTGACTACTCATTTGTTTCGACCTTCTATGCCACAAAACTCACAGCTCGAACCTAGAAGATGCCTAGCCTTGCAGATTTCATGGAATCTCTCACACAAGAACAAGACAAGCTGGTGATGATGGGCACCATCAAACCATCCAAAGATCAAGCTTTGATTGCTGGAGATTCGAGGGTGGATTCAAAAAGAAAAAAGAAAGCTAAAAATCCACCTGAGCAAAAGAGAGAAAAGAAGCAGTCTCTAGAGGATCAACAAGGTCCCAAGAAAAATACCCAGAAGAAGAAAAACAAAGGTGAAATGAACAAGTTCTCATACTGTTCGAAGGGAAATCACACTGAAAGCTCTTGTATGAAAAAACATATTGATATGCTGACCCAAATCCTGGAGAAGAATGGCATCTCCCTTCCAGAAAGCTCAAAGAAGAGAGAAGGAGGATCAAGTTCAGATGACAGAGAGAGAGTTCATGCATTGGTTGCTGGCACATCAAGCTCACCCAGTTTTATCATTGATTCTGGAGCTTCAAGACACATGGTTTCGACTAAGGAGGCCTTCTCCTCACTAGATATGTTGAAAGGACCATCTATTGTACTGGGAGATGAATCTCTCACTGAAAGTAAAGGCAAAGGAAGGATAGATATTGATCATGGTAAGTTCATCAATGTGCTATGTGTCCCTGGTATCACCTCCAACCTCCTGTCAGTGTACCAGATGACCCACACTGGGTCTCCTAAGAAGGTCATATTCTCCCCCGATGAAGTTGAGATCACAGAGATTTCAACTGGTAGAGTCATTGCAAAATGAGTTGCGAATCATGCTCAAAAGGTATACATGTTCTCACACTTCCTACCTTACTCAAACCCCTCTGCTCTTCTCATTCATGCTAATGAATCCAGCAAGCTGTGGAATGAAAGATTTGTCCATCTAAATTACAAGTATCTGTTTGATCTTAGTGAGAAATAAATGGTCATAGGGCTGCCCAAGATAAAATTTTCCAAAGGAGTCTGCCAAGGTTGTATCCTAGGAAAACACCCAGAGCACAAATTTGAGAAAGCTAGTCATGAGAGAACCTATGCACCCCTCGAGCTAATTCACAGTGATGTTGCTGGCCCATTCCCTCATATGTCCATGAGTCAGGCCAAATATGCATTGACCTTTATTGATGATTTTTCCAGGTATTGTTGGGTTCACTTAATGAAACACAAGTCTGAAGTTTTTGGCCTATTCAAAGTCTTTAAGGCTTTGGTTGAAAACCAGTGAGGAAGGAAACTCAAGGTCCTCAGATCTGAAAATGGTGGTGAGTATGTCAAGTTTGAGTTTATTAACTATTGTGCAGAGGCAGGTATTCAAATGCAGCATTCTATCCCTTACACACCACAACAAAATGGTGTTGCTGAGAGGAAGGACAGATCACTGAAGGAGATGGCAACATGCATGATGGAGGCCAAAACTTTTCCACCAAAGTACTGGGCCGAAGCTATCAATTGTGCAGCCTATATCCAAAATAGGGTTCCTCACAAATAGCTTGATGGCATGACTCCCTTCAAAGCATGGAGTGGGCACAAGCCAGATGTGACCCATTTCAGGATTTTTGGCTCAAAGGCATGGGCTAGAATCCCGACAGAGAAGAGGAAGGCTTTGCAGCCCCAAAGCCAAGAGTGTCTTTTTTTTGGATACTCTAAAGATTCAAAAGGGTACAAGTTGATAAATTTGATCACAAAAAAATCCTTCATTGAAAGGTGTGTTCAGTTTGAAGAAGAACCCCTTGCAAAAGTGGAAGTTGGTGAAGCCTCTTCACCACCTGAACCTCAAGAAGTAAGTAAAGAGTTTGTTGAACATGCTGATTCTGATTTTTCTAATGGAGATGAGTTTATTACAGACCCTAACAGCCCCACAAGGCCAAAATGGGAAGCCAAGACACTACATGCAGCAGGTGAGCTAGCTGGGGATCCCGATGACCCAAGGAGGACTAGATCTCAATTTGAGAGTGGTATGTGGATGAAGGATCCTATGTTTGCTGAAAAATGATATTTGATGGTGGAGTCTGATCCTAAAACATATGAATAAGAAGCAGGAGATCCAAGATGGCAAGCTTCCATGAAGGAGGAGTTCAGCTCACTCCAGAAGAGCAACACATGGGAGCTAGTGGATCTTCCTCCAAGAAGAAAGTTAGTCCAGTGTAAGTGGGTCTATAAGACCAAGTTTGCTGCTGATTGTTCACCATTGAAGTACAAGGATAGATTGGTAGCTAAAGGCTACTCACAGGTTCATGGCATCGATTACAATGAGACCTTTTCCCCAGTGGCAAAGATGGATTCCATCAGGCTAGCTCTAGCCATTGCAGCCTCAAGGCAATGGGAGGTACATCATATGGATGTAAAATGTGCCTTCCTGAATGGATATCTCATTGAGGAGATATATATGCAGCAGCCTCAAGGTTTTTCTACTAACCCTTCTCTTGTGTGCAGGTTGAGAAAGTCATTGTATGGGCTAAAGCAAGCCCCCAGGGCTTGGTATGCCAAGATAGATAGCTTCTTGCTATCTTTGAATTTTGTTCGGTGAAAATCAGATCCAAATTTCTATTTGAAGTCTGTTAATGGTTCATTAATGATCATTGTGCTATATGTTGATGACCTCCTCATTACAGGAAGCTCACAGGCTGAGATTGCTTCCTTAAAAGGAGCTATGAACCAAGCCTTCTCCATGACAGATTTGGGGCTCTTAAGTCAATTTCTGGGGCTTGAGATTGCTCAAACCAAAGCTGGAATAAAGGTGCACCAGTCCAATTATGCCTTGGATTTGCTGATCAAATTCAAAATCCAAGACCGCAAAGCAAGCAAAACGCCTTTCCTTTCGGGAGTGAAGCTGGAGGAAGATGATTCTCCACCGATGGTAAACAATACACTGTATAGACAATTGATTGGCTGTTTATTGTATCTGACACATACTCAACCTGATATTTGTTATGCAGTAAGTGTGGCTTCTAGATTCATGGATCAGCCTCATGAGATCCATTGAAAAGCAGCCAAAAGGATCCTTAACTTTGTTCAGGGAACAAAGACACATGGGATCCTCTATAAGGCAAAATTTGATCTTGATTTGATTGGATTTACTGATAGTGATTGGGCAGGTGATAGCACAGATAGAAATTCCACTTCAGGATATGTGTTCATGCTTGCAGAAGGGACAATCATCTGGTCAAGCAAGAAACAGAGTGCCATTGCACTCTCATCTACAGAAGCTAAGTACAGAGGAGTTGTTAATGCAGCAACTCAGTGTTTATGGTTGCAGGGTTTACTTGGAGAGTGTGGTTTCGAACCTGAGTACTCAAATACCATCTACTATGATAACCAAAGTACCATTCGAATATGCAAAGATCCAGTTCAGAAGCAGAGAACCAGACACATTGAGGTTCACATGCACTACATCAGAGAGCTTGTGCATGATGGCACCATTCACCTACTCTTCTGTTCATCTTCAGAACAAGTAGCTGATATATTCACCAAAGCATTTTGTGAGAAGAACTTCAGCAATCTCAAATCACTGCTAGGGATTGCTGATCATGCTGTAAAAGCATGAGTGGAGACAAGATTCTACAATTTTGTTTTACAGTCCATGTTTAAGGGAGGATTTTCTCTAGTTGGTTTTTCCTCTTTCCTTGTTTATTTGGACATGCAGTATGTAAAGGGTGACTAAGCCTTGTTGCTAGGCCCTATATTTTTGATTTATTACTCATAAATTCAGGCTTAATGGGGGGTGTTAGAATAATCAACCCATAGTTTACCCACTTAGACATTAATTCATTTATTTTTGTCTTATTTGCCTAGTTCATGTGTCCCACCTTGTGCAAGTTGCTAATTGCCTATCCATAGAGGTCAAAATTTCCATATCTGACTCATGTAGTGCTTGGGAAAGCCTTAGGAATCAAATCTGCTTTATTCCTGGCCTCCTAGGCGCCTATCTGCTTTTTTTTCTTTATTGCCTGCTTTTTCAGTGTTTTAAGGCACATGGGAAAGCTAGACTAGGTGAGGTGAACTTGTTTTTTGTCCTACACATCCTCCTCTATTTTCTCCATGCAAAAGAATGTATGAGCTTCCATTCCACCACTCTTTAGCTTGTCTATGCCTTTTTTCCAATTCATAAGCTCCATGACAGATTTGGGATCCAGCTTTTACACCTATGGGGGATTTGCTTATTTTTGGTAAGCCTGCTTTATGCTAGATTTGGATGCTTCCTCATGCATTTGATTTCTTCATGTATTCTATTTATTCAGTAGCCTATGATATTATAGGGTTGGCTATTGTACACTCAGTTAATATAATTTTGTGTTACAGCTCCATATTCAGTCTCCATTGTTAGCAATTTTGCATGATCAATTGATAATTGTTGTGGGTAAAATTAATCTACTACTGGCCTGAATTTCTACAATTTTCCTTTATACTCCATCATCTCCTAGTGAATATTGTCCTTCTCTTCTTGTAATTCCAATAATTGGGATGATTGAACATGTTCTATACTTGGGATCTTCAACATTTTCTTCAAAACTTGGAGGGCGTTGTCCTTTTCTTCCAGAAGTCTTTTGATTGCCTAGGTGTTTTCTCTTTCATTTCCTGAGCTGATAATGTCTTCTTGTATCATTTTAATTTGAATAGCATTGGCCTTATTTTCAACTTTCTCATGTTTTAGCTGAACTTCTAACTTGTCTACCAAAATTTGTAACTTATTAAGTCTCATCGTAGCATGCAATAAATCTGAATAAATAATGTCACCTGTTTGCTTATGTAACTGTATTTTTTCTGGTACACTAATCTTGTCCAATATTACTTCCATTTCCGACGTCTTCTTATCACTTACCATGGCCAATTTAAAAGTATTTCTTTCTATGTCCCTGGTAGAAATCAAGGAAGTTTTTGGATTATTTAAACTCCTCACTCGCGGGAGTAGATTCCTTGTCTCTTCTAGGGATTGATTTCGCTTCTCCACATAACTGGCCATGAGCTCCTCTTTGGACTTGAAAACTGGGCTTGATTCTGAATTGTCTATACCTTTAAAATAAAACTGTTTCACCTGTACAACTTTTGTTGGAACTAAAGCAACTCTTTTTAAATTATCTAAAATAACTTCACTCAAAGCTTTATCATCTTGAAACAACCTGGCCTTTTTATGTGAATCATCCTCATCCAATTCCATGCTTTCAACTTCAGAAAGACTCCTTTTAACCAAAATATTAGGACCCTCTGTCACTGGAGATATTGCAATCGGTATAGTACCTGCATTTTCATCAGATCTTGGAATTTCCATAAAATGAAACAAATTGGTTGTCTCTCTCAGGATTTCAACAACTTGGTGGTCAAATTGCTTGTTTTTGTTTTCCTGCTTCCTCAGGGAAATTATATGATGCGGATCATAATTTACCCTTTGCTCCTTTTGAAATTCCATGCTGTCTAACAATTTTTCTATAAACACCAGAGCACCTTTATTTTTGAAAATAAAAGAACCAACTTTGAGAGAGAACTTGATATTTGAATATTTCTTAAAGGCCTTAAAGTGTTCTTCTTCTGAATGCAATCTTTGTCTCATAAACTCTAATGCAAAAATTATGGGAGTAAGGAAAGCAGGTAACCTATATGGTTCTCCAGTAAAACCATATATTCTTAAAACAGTGGAATCTTTATACAAAAACCAATCTTCGACTCTATCCTCAGGTGAGGATTGCATCAGGTTTTTCATCTCCTCCAATACCTGGGGTAACATCTCATCAAATAACATCTTGTATATTTCTGACATGATATAATTGGAAAATTCAAACATGTTGATTTGCTTTGGCAAATTTGTAGAGAACATGGTACTTAAAAACTGCAACTCGGTGACGTTCAAACACAGCAACATGTTTAGTAAATAAGTCTGAAACTTGAAGAACCTAACCTTTGGAAAATCACTCAATTGAAGATGTATATCTTCTGCTAAGTACTCATCTAAACTGAGTACATGAACTGACTGAGACTTAGAACTCAATGAATTGATTTTTAATAGAAAACCTAAAATGACTTCATTTACATGACAATCATCATCTAGACCTAGGACTTGAAAGACTAAGGACACGATTAATTGAACTTCATCTCTGAAAATATGAACATGATATGGGGGGAAAAGACCATCTAATGACTGAACCTCGTTTGAGATGCTGGACAAGAATTTACAACGAATCTCAGTTCCACAATTTTTATACACTTCGGCTAGAATGGACTCATTTACAGGTTCACGACTCTCAGGGTAGTTATTGGGCAAGTTCATATTTTCGTGGATGAACTTGGCATCAATTTTACATAATATCCTAGACATGGACTGACTGATAATAACTCTCTGAGAAGAAGAATAATTAACTGTGCACCACTCTGCAAACTCGAGAAAATGTAGGGTTTGCTCAACAACAAAATAATATAAAAATGATTTACAAGAATTAAGGACATCATTACCCTTCAAATTGTATTTCCACAGTCTCTCTTTGCTAACTGATACACTTCCTACAGACAAGAAAGGGTCACGTACTCCTCTGTCCTTGTTAACTAGGTATTCCTCTCTATCGTCCAAAATACAACTAAACCCTTGCAAATCCTTTCCTTTGTCCATAATTCAGTAAAAAATGGTAATTGGGTGGATGAATTTTTGGCGTTCGAGCCTTACCTGTTACTGTGACTGCGTGTATTTGAGATTGTCTATTGAGGTTGGCGAGCACATAGGTCCTTTTCATTCATCCGGAACCAATAAAAAATAATTCTTGAACAAGTCAACTTTGTTTATATAGGAACCCACTCCGGAGACCCCCCTTTAGTGGTTTCCGCCAAACTGCTTTTGCTCGCGGAATGCACCACGAGTTGCTGCGTGTACTATGGTTTTCACTCCACTACCACCTTTTGTCTCCAATCACCACGCAACTTCCCGCTCTGGATCCGTCAATGACCATTGATATATTTCACCTTTATTTCCTAGCCGGCGGATGAAGCGACACATACCCTATTCCAGCGATCTCCTTTGTTTTATCAAACGTGCAAGTCTATAGGGTGGAGTTCACAACGACCGTAGATCTCCTCGAGCCAGATCAGAAACCGTTGATCTTCATGTCTCGTCGAACACCCCATATATCCTTTTCTTTCTCGCATCTTTATAAAGCAAACACATTACAAGCCTTCGATCTCCGTCTCCTCACTTTGCATCGTTGGATCCCATGATAATTCATCGCTTACTCGCCCTTTGTCATACCTTTATACCATAATATTTAACCAAAGTTTGACAAGCAACCATTATTTCTTTTTATTATAGTTATTTCGAGCCTCTACTAGGTAGAGTTGTTAACAACTGGCTCCATCTAGGGATGATATCCTCCCTATGAGGTATCAAAGAACTCGTAGACCGGGTGCTTGTCTTCAATCTTTCATAATAACTTCCAGAAAACCTATCTTTTGTTTTTTGTCGATATATTGTTTTTTATTTTTAGAAAGGAATGGCACACCTCCTGAATCTTAGGGCCTTCACCGCGGGATTCAAATACGTTCGGCCTACCCTCCTTTTTGACTTGCAAGGAAAATAAGTATTTACAGGCTATAATACAAATCTTTTCTTCCTCCTTAGGACAGGTAATGTTTCAGATACCTTCCATTGATAGGGTTACTATTCAGAGGAACCCCGTTCGGATATTCTAACAAAAATGCATTTTATCCTCTGTATCCAGCAACAACATAAGGACCTACCCACATATGATCAAATTTCCCATGTTTTTCTTCTTTAGGAGCATCCCACTTCAAGACCAAATCATCAATCTGGAACTGTTATTCTTTGATTCTCCCGTCAAAAGTATTTTTCATTTTTTCCTGATGTAACTGCACCTTGTCATAAGCCTTATTTCTTCGTTCTTCCAGCTCAATAATCTGATTTATCCTCCTTTGCATGTGGTTTGGTTCTTCTTGCTGATATTGAAAATACCTCATAACTGGAACACCCAATGACGTAGGAAAAACAACTTCAGTTCCATACACCAGCTGGAATGGAGACATGTCGATCGAGCTTTTGGAACTAATCCTGTCATCCCACAGAGCATACTTGAGCTTGGTGTGCCAAGACTTCTTATTATCTTCCAACATCTTCCTAATGATCCTTACTAGGCTTTTATTTGAAGATTCAGGTAACCCATTTCCCTGCGGATAATAGGAAGTTGAATGATTGAGACTTATATGATACTTGTGATAGAAATCAATCAATTTCTTGGATTCAAAAGTGGCTGCATTTTTTGTTACTATTCTTTTTGGGCATCCAAATTGAGCCAATATGTTTTCCTCAAGAAAGTCCATGATTACAGTTTCAGTGGCTCTTCTGGTTGGAATTGCTTCAATCCATTTTGTAAAATAATCCATAGCTGTCAGAATCCATTTTTGTTTTCCTGACAAATTGGGTTTTATCTCGCCAATAAAATCCAAACCCCGCTGTTGGAAAGGAGCTTCTATTGTTATTGGATTTAAAGGAAGAGGAAGTACCTTTCTCTTACCATAAAAAAATTGGCATTGATGACACCTGCTGGTTTCTTTATACACATCTGAAAATAATGTTGGCCAATAATAACCTGCTCTTGGAATTTTGTTTGCAGTCACCTTCCAAGAGTGATGTCCTCCACAATCTCCCTTATGAAATTCCTTGGTTGTTTGTTGAGCTTCATTTTCTAAAAGACAGTTTAGTAATATTCCTCCGGGGTCTTTCCAATAAAGATATTTATTTATAATACAATATTTGACAGCTTTCAATTTTATGGATCTCGCCCTTGACTTACTCAATCCTTCTGGTTCTTGTAAATTTCGAAGGACGTACACAATATCAGAATACCATGGAGATGCCACAAAATCAGCCACTACTTCCACTTCTGTATCCAACTGATTAACTCGGTGAGATAGGAAATTGATTTGTAAAGCCTCACAATTATAATTAGCCATCATCTTTTCTAATCCTTGTCCCCTAACCAACTTAGTAGGCTTTATTTCTATGTCATATTCCAGTAATGTAGCTATCCATTTTTCCCTTCTGCCTACTGGATTAGGTTGTGTCAAGATTCCCTTTACTGCAACCGTTGGAACATGTGCAATTATATGTGAATGTAGAATATATACTCTGAAATATTTCAATTCTTTAACCAAAGCATATGCTTGCTTCTCCATGATATCATATTTCAATTCTCCATCCCTCAACATTTTTCTAAAAAATGCTATGGGTTGTTCCAGGTTCTCATTATTCTTCTACAATAAAACTGCTGCTATAATATATTCTGAAGCATATGAAAATACTGAGAAATATTTGGTAAAATCTGGACTCACCAACACATGAGCATTTGATATTGCTTTTTTGATTTCCCAAAAAGACTTTCTGGCTTCAGGATTCCATTTCACCTCATGACCCTTCTTCAACATATTTTCGATATTCATTAGGATCTCAGCAAAGCTTGGCACAAACCTTCTTAAAAAATTCACCTACCCTAAGAATGACTGTATTTCCTTCTTACTCCTGGGTTCTCCTACTTTCAAAATTGCACTCACCCTTTCAGGATCAATTTTTATTCCATCCTTGGATATTTTATGGCCCAACAACTTTCCTTCTTCTAATGCAAAATTGGATTTCTTCGGATTCAATGATATACCAAACTTCCTACACTTCATGAAAACTTTCTCTAGATGATGTAGATGTTCTCTATCAGATTTTGAATAGACTGTAATATCATCCATGTATATTACTACAAAATTCCCAATTTCTCCTGCAAAAGCAATGTCCATAGCTCGCTGGAAAGTAGCCCCTGCATTCATTAGGCCGAAAGGAATCTTTGCATACATAAAGGTGCCCCAAGGTGTAGTAAATGCAGTTTTCTCTTGATCTTCAGGTAACACTTTGATCTGACTATAGCCAGAAAAACCGTCCAACATTGAAATTCTCTCAGCTCCAACTACTTTCTGCAAAATATGATCCATCTTTGGCAAAGGGTAATTGTCTTTCATAGAAACTTTATTTAAATTCCGTAAATCTACACACAGTCTGATTTCTCCATTTTTCTTTCTAACAGGAACCAAATTTGCAACCCACTTTGAAAACCTTAGAGTTACAATGATCTTGGCATCAAATAACTTCTTAATTTCCTTCTCAATAATAGGAAGCAACTTAGGGTTTATCCTTCTAAGCTTCTGTTTGAAAGGTTTCTCCCTAGGATTTATAGGAATAGTATGTTGTATGATAGAGGTGTCATACTCCTTAAGGTCTTCATAACTCCAAGCGAAGACATCTGTATACTTTTTCATTAAATTCACATATTCTTCTTTTTCTTTTTCAGGCAATTTCTTGGATACCTTTATAATCTTAGGATTCTCTTCAGTGCCAATATTCCTATCTTCGGCAACATTCTCAACAGGCTTTACTTTGGGATTCTTAGCCACATCATTCTAATCAAAAAGTTTTTCTAAAGGAATCAAACCACTTGGTATGGAATTATTTTTTAATTGAATAATATCCTTACCTCCTAAGGTACCCTTTAACTTTTCAGTGCCTTCTGTTTCTTTGTCAAGCTCTTCATCATCTTGAAAGTTCTCACCATCATCATTTTCGGTGTCGATATGAGTATTTACAAATTCTCCTGATAATTCCAAAAACCTTTTGATCTACATGTCATCTTTAAATACCTGCCAATATTTAGAATTTTCAGGAATAGATGGTCTATTCACAATGTTCACCTGATATTCGTTTTGACTAGCAATAGGGGTTTTGAATTTTCCAGCAGCTACTGCCAAAGAATCTGCCACCATATTTTCGTGCCTGGAAACCACTTGAATTGTGTGCTATGTGAAAAATTTGCCAATCATATCCCATACTTCATTCCTATAAGCCCTCATTCGGGGATGCTTGGTCTGATAACTGTCATTCACTTGGTTTATCACCAATTCTGCATCTCCAAAAACTTTTATCCTTTGAGCTCCCAAATCTTTCAAGGCATGTAACCCTAGTAATAAAGCTTCATATTCTGCTACGTTATTTGTGCATTCAAATGTTAATTTATATGATAAAGCTTTGAAATCCCTAATAGGAGAAATTATATACACACCGGCTCCAGCACCCAGTTTTGCAGCAGATCCATCAAAGTACATAGTCCACAAACCTTCTCTTTTTTGTTTTTCCTCCAAAGCATCCTGTTCCTTCATCTCTTCTTTTTTATCTTCTTCGGACTTCTCCTATAATGTGGCTCCTAGATCACATGGGACAATATCATTGAAGAAAATGGAAGACCCCAAATTAGTATCAACAGCATATATATGATGAATTTCAGGTTTATCTTGACTGCTCACTACATAAGGAGTTATTTTTTCGCTATATAACCTTCTGCTCCCATCTTGAACAGGAATCATAGCATATGACATATCCATCTGTAAACTACCTTTTAACTTCGAGCTGCAAGAACTTGACAATAATACCCCAAATTTAGGTGGAATATCTGCTACTACCACATCCATGACTATAGTTTTAGATGGCAAATTGTTCAGAGTCACTACCATATCTTTGATCAAACCGAGGCATTTTACTCTTTTAGAGTCAAAATAATACAAATCTTTATAGGGCCTTGTTACTTCTAGTCCCAAACTTTCAACTACTCCTTTCGGCATTAAATTATGTGATGCTCCTGAGTCTAACATAGCATTATGGACCACCATATCATGCACATTCAAACTCAAATAGAAAGGAGGGACCTCTTCATTTTCTAAATTTTTAACCTTTGACCCAAATGAAATAGCAAGATTATCGTCATTCAACTCTAAAATATCAGATTGCGACTCCCCTTGACCTTTGACCATTCTTGTTATAGTGTCTCTATATTCACTGTTTCTCAACAACTCGTTAAATGGAATATAAATTTTTAACTTTGAAAGCTCATTTTGCAAATTAAAACCGGGACTAGCCCTTTCTACATCAATTGGGGCCACTTGTTTCATTCTTTTGTCTCTTTGTACATCATTTCCAGCTTCTTTATTTACAAGAGACTCTTTTTGCACTTATTTTCCCTTTTCTACATTTAGGGAGCTCGTGGAAGATTGATTTGGATTTGCCTTCCCTTTATTTATAAAAACCTCCCTGTTTCTCAATCTAATTTTCCTCTGCACATCATCCATAACATGTAAATAACCCCTTTGATACTGCTCTGTCTCCCTTTCAAATTATTCACTTCCACCTTCCTGTTCAAACATGTTATGTTCTTCTTCAGTAAGATATATTTCTGAATCCAGTTCTCCAAAAAGATGAATTTCATTTTCAGTAGGGTCTTCTTCATCAGCAACATAATTCTCAGGAAATGGTGGTCGAATTTGCTGTTCTTCCTGATTTCTTGGGTTTCTAATGTCTCTTTGCCTATTTTGTGGAAGAACGGGAGGATTGGGTCTTCTAAAATTAGGGTTCCTGATTTGAGGGTTGGTTTGTTCTCTATTGAACCCCGTATTGTCCATAGTTAATCTGTCCATCAATTTTTCCATCGTTTTCAACATCATTTCAAATTTGACATCATTAGTAGAAGAAGAGGCAGACGGAAAATTTTCATCCTTTTTCCTTCTATCAATATCTCTATGCTTCATTTTTCCACTTGCCATCATATTTGCTTCTACTTCCAAAGCATCTGTAAACATTGCAGCAAGGGTTGCTGATTTCCTTTCTCTTAATGAGAATGCAAAATCATTGTCAAAGGCTCCTGCATAATATAATTTGGAAATGGCCATAGAAGGCTTTATATCTTCCGGAATAGAATTATACACCCTCATGAACCTATTGAGTCCACAATTGGTCCCTTTTTAACCATCCTTAATCACCTTTTCTTCCCTTGTTTTACACAGTTCAGCATGCTAATCAGACCTGTTTTCCTCACTCTATGCCCTAATTGCCAAGGTAAGACTGATTATTGTTTTATCCTATTAATGCTTATGATTGTAACAATTAAGGCTGTTTATCTCTCGAAATTGTGCTAATACGTTGTGATTTATGAAGATAGCGCAAGATGAGTTGACTGCGGGAAAGTGTAGCTGAACAAGTCTTGAAACAAGGGGCGTTCATGATTCAAGGAGACCCTTAATCCTTCAATCATCAATTAAGGCACATGGTTCCTATGCAACCCTCCAGACAGAGCCGTACAAAGTAGCTGTAACAGAATGTGCTACGATTGGGGGATCTTTAGTATAGATGTTCAAATATTATGGCGATCTGGGAATATCACCACTTCTGGGCCAGCTTACAGCTCTTTCTCATTTTCTATATTTGTACCACGCCACATTTTGTAACAACCCGTGTTATTCAGGGCGCCTGAAGATCAGAGATCTTCATGGCTTCCCTTTGTAATAGGATCAGCTGTTATGGTCCGTATGTATAAAAATGAGGGGCTGCCTCGACCCAGGGGATTGGAAAATAGATAATTCATTCTTGTATTGACAGTGGAAGTAATCTGTATTCATTCTTCTTTTTAATACAAAGAGTTACCGCTGATTTAAGGGAGCTATACATTGTTCATCCAGTGTCTCTGTGTGAAGGCTGGCCCCGCCTTCTGCAGTGATTGCTGAGTTAAAGTAGGATCTCTGAATTTATTATCGTGTGATGTTCTGTTGATTATATTGGTTGTGTACGCAGCAGTGGCATGTGTGAATTTGCAATATTACATTTTCTTGAGATTGGTGATTGCTATAGATTAACAGTTGACTAGGTAGGAAGTTTCCTTTATGCAATTCATTCAATAGTTGTACACAGCTTTGTTCATCTCACGGTTTCAGATTGTCATCCCACGAATCCCTGCAACTATTTTACTGTTACAGTTGTTAACTTTCATTTCTGCAATTCAATTCTTTAGAGTAGCTGAACTTGATTTGCTGAAATTGAATTTCTAGATTACGTTCCGTTTATGTTTATGGATTTTAAGAGTGGTTAGATCGAGTAGGAAAGGAATTTATTCTGGGATATGAATAGGATTTCCTTTCTGTCTGCAATTGTCATTTGAATCTGATTTCATTTCCTGTTGATATATGGTAGGAAGCAATTGAATTTGTAGTGTTTAGAAGATTGGTGGGATTACACAGGTTCTGAGGGATGAACATGGTTGTTAAGGGTAAGGTGTTTAATTACAATGATCTGGTGTTTAAGCATAAATTGTGCATCTATCCTTTGAAATAAAAGACTTTCCTGGGTTGACAATAAATCTTGTATGCTCTGTGTGTTGATAATAATTTATCTGCATTTAGGGTGCTCGACATTTTGGCGCTGTTGCCGAGGAAGGACAAAAATTAAACACTATCATTAATTGCATTTTTCTAGTCAGTTTATTTTTGTTCTCCTTGATGAAATGATTTGGGTTGCATGAATGCGAGAAGGGTAAAACGTGATCAATTCCCAACTCCCAAAACCCCACAAGATACTAACAGTGTAGGTGGCTCGGGTCGCGGTCGAGGAGTACCATTGGGCAGAATGACGTTCATCGACGATCTTGTTGATAGAACTGATTCATCCACTGAGGCTCGTCTTCAGGAAACTCCTATCAGAAGAATCCCTGTCGATCCTGGGGTGCCAGCTTCGGGATCCACGGTGGAGAACATACGAGCAGTTGCGACTTCCTCGGCCATCCCTGCTCACAAAGACACAGCTGTTACAACTGGACCTGCGGGTAGAGGTCCAAATTATCACATCAACGGGAGGGTTGTAACTAAGTAAGAGTGGGATCGGTACCACCAGAAGTTCTTGGATCAGTGCAGGAATGAAGAAAAGAAGGAGGAACAGGAGAAGGATGAAGAAAAGAACGCAGAAAGAAACGAAGAGGATAAAACTGAAGAAGAGATGAGTAACAGACACGGGGCCGATGAGGAGGAAGTAATGGGAGAAAACCATCATCATGAAAATCACTCCCTACCAGAAGGAACAATGGCTACACTACAATTTCCGATTCAACAACCAGATGGGGCAGCTCCTATGAAGAATATCTCACCATCGGTGTTACCTCGTTTCCATGGAAAGGCGGCAGAGGACCCAGACGAATTCCTTTTTGAATTCGATATTCTTTGTCATAGCTATGATTATATCACCGATGCCCAAAAGCTAAAACTTTTTCCTGCTACCCTGAAGGACAATGCATTACGCTGGTTTATGAGCCTTGGAGGAGGAACCATTGCTAATTGGGATACAATGAAACAAGTGTTCCTGGAGAAATATCAGGAATATTGTAATACCAAGGACAAGAGAGAGGAATTATTTAAAATGGTACAAAAGGAGGACGAAAGTTTGGAGGACTTTGTGGAAAGACTGTTGTACAATGTGCAGAGAGCTGGGCAGACGAACATGGGGCTGGATGTACTCAAGATAATCTTGCTCCATGGGATCAGGGATGATTGTTTAGATATGTTAAATCTGCTTGGTAAGGGAGATATCTCCAAAGAACCTTTTGAAAAAATTGTGGAACTATGCAAGAGATACTCCAGGGGGTCTTCCAGGAACAATAAGCGGGACAAACGAGATAATCTAGAATGTGACGTCTTCGATAGAAATAAAAAATCATCTAATGGAGGTGCCACCCGTGCAGAGATAGGCAATCTCCTTGAAAATTTTAAAACAGAAATGATGATCTCTATCTCCTCGGAGATCGATGTCCTGAAGGAAAAACAAAAACAAGCAGTGGAGGATCTCACGTTAGGTATGTTCTGCCCCCGATGTAGAAAGAATCATCCGGTGAGAGAATGCCCGCTTGACAAAGTAAATGTATGTCAGCTGTGTGAGCTGAACCATGATATGAAAGAATGTCCCTCACTTCCTCAAGTAAAGGCCGTTCTGCAGGCATCAAATCCGGATGTGGAAGCAACCTACTTTATTGCACAGAAGAAACCGTGGCAGCCTCGAAATCAAGGTATGCCTTCAGACTCGTTTCCATTTTTGAATAATATGGGAAATTGGAACAATAACATGCAAAATGTGAATACACAATTCCCTTCAAATTATACTCAGTGGAACTCTTCCCAACCGGCAATGCAAAACTATAACTCATGGAGTCCTTGGACACAACCACCACATCAACCCATGTCATGGTCTCCTGTATGGAAGAATGTCCATCCTGGGAACCATTTTCCTCAACCACCTCCACCTCAACAATCACCATATTCTCCTCAGTTTCCCCAATTCCCTCAATTTCCTCCATATCCTCAATACCCACCTCAGCAGCTGCAGCTGCAGAATAATTCTGTCCAGAATATACCAATCCGACCTCAGCTGCCTGCCCAACCTAACCCCAACCCGAATAATAAAGCAGTCCATCAATTGGAGACTATCAATATGCCTGCTTACTCTCTTTCCCCTGTACCCTGCAACAAAATTCATTTGCGATCTGGGAAAATTGTAGAACCCATAATTACAGAGGATGTTTCACCCTCTGGGCATAAAGAAACAGGGAATTCACAGCATCCATTTGACACAACTCCTATCATTGAAGATGCTGAGCATCCCTTAGAAGGGACGGCTGAAACATCCGACGATAAAGGGGTGGTTGAAACATCCAATGATAAATTTGACAATACAAATCCTTCCCAGTTGATAAAGCAACCACCATACCCCAAAAGACTAATGCTACCAAGAACGGGGGGGAAATCTCAGTTTAACCTCCTTGGAGAGTTAAGAAACCTTTATGTCAAAATTCCCCTTCTTCAAGCTCTTCAAGATGTGCCTATTTACACTAGAACAATTCGGGACCTATGCACTAAGAAAGCAGGAAGGAAACCCAGGGATCCTCCCACGGTCCACGTCATAGGGAACTTATCTGCCTTGATGATAGGAAAAGCCCCTATGACTAAATATGATGACCCTGGAAATACTACCGTTACTGTACAGATAGGACAGACACAGATACCCAACGTGCTAGTGGATCTAGGAGCAGCAATCAACGTTATCACAATAGAGACTGTAAATAATCTTAGGATCACTAACCTCAGGCCAACCCCTACTATTTTGTAATTAGCAGATAGATCCACCATCAGACCCGAAGGGATTCTGGACGACCTTGTCATCTCAGTAGATTCATGGGAGTACCCAGCTGAATTTTTGGTATTACAACCAAAATCACAGCTGGGGGGACACCCATTGATCCTGGGGAGACCTTGGTTGGCCACAGCTGATGCTTGCATCAGCTGTCGATCGGGGTCCATGACTATATCTGATGGTATGGATACTAAAAATATCACCCTTTATCCTCCGGCTCGGCCAATTCTAGAGGCTGAAACATCCTTTTGGATAGAGCAGGAGGAGGAGGAGGATGTTCAGCCACTAGTAACTATAGGGAAGGCCTTAAGTTTTAAAAATGAAACAGAAGATGACACTATTAGCAATTTCATTAGTGAACCCGCTTCAGTGAATAGAGAGGTTTATCAAATTTTGAACACCACCCTGGGCAAGGAAGAACAAGAAAATATTATGGAAGAAGCCTTAGTTGGTGATACAAACATAATCCCGGTTGTGAAAAATTCAGAGAGTATTCCTATTGAGGTAGAGCCTGGAAGAACTTTGAATATCAATCCTAGTCTCTCCTTAGAGGAACAGAAACGCCTGATCAGCCTCTTGAAAGAACACAAGGGGGCGTTTGCCTGGGAATATACAGAGATGAGGGGTATTCCCTCTAGTCTGTGTACTCATCACATTTATATTAAAAGTGACTCCTGGCCTGTGTGTCAACCCCAACGATGCATGAATCCTAAGCTAAGGGATATAGTGAAGGAGGAAATCCAGAAACTTTTGGAAGCAGGATTTATATATCCTATTTCAGATAGTGAGTGGGTCTCTCCACTCGTAATTGTACCTAAGAAAAATGGGAAATGGAGGGTCTGTGTTGATTACAGGAAATTGAACAAAGCAACTCAAAATGATCATTTCCCTTTGCCCTTCATTGACCAAGTACTTGATACCCTGTCAGGGAAGAATTTCTTCTCCTTCCTAGATGGCTTTAGTGGGTACAACCAAATCCAGATTGCTCCTGAGGATCAGGATAAAACCACCTTCACCTGGCCCTGGGGAACGTTTGCCTACAGAGTGCTTCCCTTTGGATTATGTAATGCACCAGCAACGTTCCAAAGAGTTGTGATTGTCATATTCTCTGAATTAGTCAATGATAGTATGGAAATCTTCATGGATGATTTTACTCCTTATGGAAGGGACTTTGACGAAGCACTGGAGAATTTAAAGAAGGTTTTAATTCGCTGTGAACAGACTTAGCTCTCATTAAGCACTGAAAAGTTCCATATGATGATGAGTGAGGGGGTGGTATTAGGGAATTTTATCTCTGCCAATGGAATTCAGGTAGACCCTTCAAAAATCAAAGTGATAAAGAATATACCCACCCCTTCAACTCAGAAAGAGGTAAGAAGATTTCTGGGACATGCTGGATATTATCGAAGGTTTATAGAAAATTTCTCCAAACTATCCTCCCCCTTGTTCTCTCTGTTAATGAAGGATGCACAGTTTGTGTGGAATACAGCATGCCAGACAGCATTTCATGTGCTTAAATAAAATCTATCCACAGCCCCCATCCTAAGGGGACCTAATTCGACCCTGCCCTTCCATATTTCTTCAGACGCCTTTGACACTGCCATTGGAGCAGTTTTAGGACAGCAGGATGGCCAAGTGCCTTATGCCATCTACTATGTTAGTAAAAACCTAGCCCTTGCTGAGCTTAATTATACTGTTACTGAAAAAGAGTTCCTACCTATTGTTTACTCTATCAATAAATTCCGACATTATATCACTGGGTATCCTACATTTGTGCACACCGACCACTCGACCATTAAATATTTAATGAATAAACCTGTTACCAATGCCAGAGTAACCAGGTGGCTTTTGTTGTTGCAAGAATTTGATATCACTGTTGCCGCCTTTTCACACACCTGGATCATGTGGCAGAAATCTTCAAGCCACTCGGTGTGTCCTTGGGGGCAAGTCTCGAGTCAAGCCTATCACCTTGTTCTTGACTCCTCCGTTTAGGCTCAACTCCTAACGAAGCCAAGGGGGGTAGACCCTATTAAATTACTAAGGATGATTTCTTAGTGTAATGATGTTGTACTAAATCAATTATTTAGGAGTTTGAATATTTTAACTATAAGCAATCAAGATGACAAGATACGAAGATACACACGAAAGCACACAGTTGATACACAATATATATATGAAGCAGAAAAGACCAGTGCCTTAAAAAATGGAGTCAAAAAAAGATCAGTGTGCTTGCATGTGTCTGGAATAAATGTGTCGTGATTTCATCTTGGTACGTTTTAAGTTAAAATTGGAGTATGAGTTGTTTAAATTAGGCTTAAGGGGGACTCCAGATATACCCGAGAGTACTTGAAGTATGTCCAAAACAAAGCCTATACGGCTACCTGCAAGGAATATGTGGGCTGAAATGGAGTCTCTGGGGCTGTGTTCGTAACGCATCCATTAGGGTGTGACAGAGATCGGCGCCCCGAGTTCACTTTTCAGTAGGTTCCTGCTTCCTTTGGGTATTTTTCCACCGTAAAGGTTTGATCGAGGTGTTGGATTTTCACCTGATGGTTTGTTAATTGGGGAAGGTGAGTCCTAATTATGCTAGTCACCGAAGTTCTTTTGATACAGCTTGACTGATCGGACGAACTGCAGCCAAGTGCAGAGCATATACACTGGAGTCTTGTAAATTTTAATAAGTTTTAAAAGATGTGTTCTTGCTTAAAAGAAAAGCCTCCAAGAACCTCTTTCGATCCAAGTGGATCTCAATCGGGGAATCAACAAGGGGTTAATTTTGAAATGTTGATAAACAAAATATGAGAAAATAACACAACTACACAAATCTGGTTTTCTGATTAATCCTACCACGAATCTCTTTCCCCTTACGGGTCACTCGGGAAATCGTGGGGTAAGTATTATGATTACTTTTGAAAATAAGATATGGAATATGTGATTAACAAAAAAATCAAATATACTACCCTACTAATCAGATAAATTCTAGTTAAAGTTAATAAGCAGAAAAAGACAAAAAAGACACCGACGCGAATCCCCCCAGGGGGGATGGGGAATGGGCTCGAAAGAGCCTATTCAAAGGATGATTTTATTATAGAGGTTACAATATCAAAGCACTGATAAAAAAGATCTTTTTTGGTCCTTATACAGGCTGAAACCAAGATATTACAGTGTATGCAAAATAATTACAAATTATGTGACGAAAGAGAGCCCCCTGGGGGGATTTGAGCGCTCCAAAAGCCACTTTGGACAGCAGATTCTTTTCTTCTCTGTCAGACCTGCTAAATGATAGTGAATGAATTAGAATAACAAATGCCCCAAATCACTTTAAGAGTTCCTTTGGGTCAGCATACTTTATCTCAAAAAATTAATGAAATTGAACTAGTTAAACCGACGAAAATGGAACCAAGGAAAGCAAGATTTCCTTGGGATATTGGCCTGCTGTTTGTGCAGCCAATTAAAAGCACTGATATTGAAGAATATTGAAATTATTGAACAGCAAATGAAACTACCTTAACAGCAAGCTATGAATTTTTCAATAAACTACTTGTGAAACTAAGGCAATTTTAGCTATATCTCTTGAAATTGAACTTTATGTGCACAATAAAACTAAGATCTAGAAAATTGAAGGGATCTTGATAATTATATCTATGTGTGCTTTTCTTTATGAGATAGATCATATTTAAAAAGAGACCTTAAAGTAACCATTTTGAAGGAAGGTTTAATAATTTTAAAGGAGAGAAAGGGGAAGAAAGGTGCTTGTTGTTGAAGCAGATCTGCAAAGGGACCTTGGTACAGAAGCACCGAGGGGCACGATCTTAGCAATCTCTGCTGGAAATCAATGGAATCAAACCTGAACCATCGATCTTCTAGCTATGGAAAACCTGTAAGCTACAACAAAATTCCTGCATACAGAACTATCGGATCTGAAGATACATATGAGAAAGGGATGATACAGTATGCAAATAACCTTATTTAACATACAGGTATTAACTCATTCAAACATATGCAGCTTATAGAAAGTAAGTAAGCTTACTTACAATGATCTATCCTTATGATTTAAGAAACCATTCAGACAGACAATAATTAAGTGCAAAAAACTGGAAAAATAGCAGTTTCACCTCGATTGCAGCAAGACAATGACAATCCACACATGAAAGATACTCCACAATTGAGCCTCCAAAGCTTTTCTTTATTCAAAAAAATAAGATCAGTACACAGTTTACAATGGCAAGCCCTTCAATCCAGCTCTAACTAGCTTGGAAGAGGAAGCTGTGCCTTGATTTATACAAATCGCAGGCCATCTAGCCCAGGGGGGTGCAATTCCTCATGGAATCAACTGAAATCAGCTGATGGATAGTTCATCAATGCAGAACTGAGGCTGAACTGAGCCTACTTGTCAACCGGGGGCCTGATCTAGCTAACACATCAACCCATACACTGACACATTGGCCCAAACACTGAAGAATCCACCAAAAATAATCCAGTTGAGCCAAAAACGTGCTGAGGAGAGAGGGAGGGTGAAATTCCCCATAAATACCACTGTAGATCAACTCCAGATCTAATTTGATCCCCTCCTTTATTCAAGGATTTGTCAGATCCAGTCAATCTGCTCCAGATCTGATTGATTTCAGTCAAATCGGTTGAGAATCCATTGAGTT
>LPNX010155279.1:136810-215203 GCA_001517045.1 Pseudotsuga menziesii
CAAATGAAGTCTAAGAGACCGAGTCTTTTACAGACACTATCATGATAGAACATTTATTACAACTCCCCCATGGGGTATGAACATGCGATATGTTACAAGAAGCACTTCCAGAAGTACTTCCAAAGGTCTCTTGAAGTCCGAACAAGTTAGCCTTGTCCAGTTCACTAGGCTCACTTGATAAAAACCACTAAGTACAACTTAGGTGGTAACAATCACCATTATAGATAATCCTGGGAAAGAAAATGTTGTTGCTAACTTTTTATCTCGATTTACTAACAGTGATGACAGTTTGCCTGTTGAGGATTCTTTCCCAGATGAACATCTATTCGCACTTTCAGCTCATTCTCCATGGTATGCAGACGTCGCTAACTATTTGGTTGCAGGAAAGCTCCCGCCATATATGTCAAAACGAGAAAAAAGAAAAATTATCCAGCGAAGTGCCATGTTTTGTTGGCTAAATGGTCATCTCTTTTACACAGGGCCTGATCTTGAGATCAGGAGATGTGTAAGAGAAGATGAGATCTTTCCTATATTAAAAGCCTGTCATGAGGATCCTTGCATAGGGCACTTTGCAGATAAAAGAATAGGGCATAAAGCACTACGGATGGGCTACTACTGGCCGACTCTATTCAGGGATGCTAAAAGGTATGTTCAGTCCTGTGACAGCTACCAAAGGATGGGCCAACCTAATAAAATAGATCAGATGCCCCTACAGTCCCAACTTGTAGTTGAACCATTTGAGAGATTCGCACTGGATTTCGTTGGCCCTATTAGTCCTCCTTCCAAACAGAAGGTCTACATTCTGGTTTGTACTGATTATATGACCAAGTGGGTGGAGGCTGTAGCTTTGGCCAAGGCTAATGATCAGGCAGTGATTGATTTTCTGTACAGTGAGATCTTTACCCGCTTCGGGGTACCAAAAGAAGTAGTTACCGATGGGGGGCCGCAATTCATGTCACACTAGTTTGAATCCTTGCTCCGGAAGTATCATGTGTAGCACAGGGTGTATTTTCCTTACCACCCCCAAGCCAATGGTCAGGTGGAAAGTACCAATAAGGTTATTGAAAACATCCTTACTAAAATAGTTAAGAGCCATCGAAGGGATTGGGCTGACAGGATTTCGGAAGCATTGTGGGCATATCGCATGACTTGGTGTAGCACCACAGGTTTCTACCCATATGATCTAGTGTATGGAAAGAGTGCCATCTTTCCAATTGAGTTTGAGATTAAAACCCTAAAGACAGCCGCCGAGATGAATCTGGATGTAACAGAAGCTCAGAAGCGAAGATTGAATCAATTAAATGAATTGGACGAGAAGTGGTTAGCTGCAGTGGACCAGACTTTGTTGCTCCAGCAAAAAAGATCTAATTGGCATGACCGATTTATTAAAAAGAAAGTCTTCAGTTAGGGAGACTGGGCGTTAGTCTATGACTCCAGATTCAAAAAGGATTTTAAAGGAAAATTGCGTACAAGGTGGCTTGGTCCATATTTGGTTGACAGGGTCTTTGACAACGGCACTGTCCATCTGGTGACCATTGATGACAATCGCCTACCATTACTTGCTAATGGCCACAGACTGCGACTGTATCGCAAGCCTATTTCGAAAGAAGCATTCATTTCACAAATCGCCACCAATCCAGAGTATCAGCTGACACCAGGGCAGGAGCTTCTCTCTGCCTCTGCCAATCCTTGAACTGTAAATCACACTTTGAATCGCTGTACATAAATAATTTGTTTTCCTACTGTAGCATATAATTCTTTATTTTCCTTCTGCATTTGATTGTTTCGGTTGTTGTTATTTTTCAATAAAAAGTTTTGCAAGGTAGTACCAGGCGAATGACCAGATTGGGCCTGTCGAACCGGCGTCGTCTTCCTCTCCTTCCCTGCATCTCATTTTTCTTTCTTCCCCAAAATAAAATTTTCCGGCGACTAAACATAATTTCCCAGCAGCCGTGACCCACATTTCCCGGCGACTGAACATAATTTCCCGGTGGCTGAACATAATTTCCCGGCAGCCGTGACCCACATTTCCCGGCGGCTGAACATAATTTCCTGGCAGCTGAACATAATTTCCCGGCAGCCGTGACCCACATTTTCCAATGGCTGCAACATATTTTTCGGCAGCCGTGATCCTTTCCCGATGACCCGCAATCCTTTTTTCGGTAGCCGTGAACCATATTTGCCGGCGGCTTTAACATATTTTTCGAGGACCGTCAAACTTTTTCTTCCGCAGCCGTGGTTGTTCCTGTTTCCGCCAATATTTTCCCGACACCATGAACCACCTTGGGCGGCTGCAACATCTTTTTAGTTGGCCACAATCTCATTCTCAGAAACTGCACTACCGCTCTATTTGGTGGACATTTCCAGTAGTAGAGACTGTTTTCTTACACTCTGCAGTGGTAACTCCTGAATTAACGAAAGAAAATTGCTTCCACTACTAACTATGGCCCTGATTTATCCCACTCGTGCCGGCCAACTTAGCATCATTCCGAGGTAGATGGAATTATGGCGTTATCTGCGTCATTATGATCAACTTAATGACTGTGCACGAGCTCGGCTTTGCAGCGTCAACACTCACACATTCCATTATTTTCCGCAGGCTATCCGACGCACAGTCACACGAGGTATGGCTTTGATTTTCACGTGATTAAGTGTTGATTCGATTTAATAATATCAGTCGTGCCTTTATATGTATTATCATTATGGCTCAATTAATCTCTTCCCTCGTGCGACGTAAAACCTCATAACCACCACCTTCCCCAATTTGGCATAAAAATTTCGAACCTCCCTTTGTACTGAACTTTCCAAATTTGCCATTTTCTTTTCTCAACATCTCTGTTCAGCGATCTGTGCATACTCTGCTCTGTGACCTCCATTCTTGAACCCTGTAGCTTTGTAGCCAGAACCATGGGGCTTCCATCTCGTCATGAACCTTTGAATACACAAGAACTCTGAAACAATCTTGCGGTTTTTTCCATCTTTCAAGCCGCTGGCTAGATTGAATTTTTCGAGCGACTGGATGGATTTAACCAAGAAGCAGCTTTGCAATTCGCTTTACACCTCAAGGACACTCATTCTGAGGTATGGGGGCTATGTATAGAAGTCTCCGAAGCCATTATATCCGAGGTTACTGCTCTTCCACAAGTGGGAAAGGCATGGTTTGAATGACAAGTCCCCACGACGATTGTACGGGAAGCATTTTTACGAGAGGGGGAGCAAGTTCAATCATCAAAAAGAGGAATTGCACTGCACTCACTTCCACGACCATGGGATTAGGTTGCTATATTTCTCAATAATTACATCACTTGCGAAGGTAGGTACCAAAATGTTTATAATTCTGAGATACCTTTGCTTTCCCATCTCCGTCATGGCATTTTATTGAATATTCCATACTATCTGTTCCATGACCTGTGCCATATGGCGATGTTTGTCCAAACTACTAAACATCCACATGTTTCCCTAACCCACCATGGTCTTATAAAATTAATCATTTTAAGAACCCTGGCTCGGCACAATATCACCTGGGATCAATTCACAGCCCGCACTCAGGAACCTATTCCTCTGCCGGGTGTTCCAGTAGACCAGGCACAGCTTCAACATCAGGAGGACCGGAGTCCCTCCAATATAGTTGGGGGGGGGGATGCTATTGCACCAGTACTAGAACAACAGGGAATAGAAGCAGATTAGGGGAAAGGTGTTGATAAAAATCTTGTGGAAAACACAGACAATAGGGCAACTCAGACACCAGAAGGTGCAATTGGAGCAGCATCAATTGCTGCGACAATTGAACCTCAAGGTGGCAGAGCCAAGGCAAGTGAAGAAAATACTGAACTAGTAACTATTGAGTCCTCACCTGAGTGGGGAGGAGGAACAGCCTGAGGAGCAAGAAAACATCCCCTCGACCTCAGCTGTGAATTCCGACATCCTAGGGTAACAAAAGAAAACATCTCAAAGGAGAAGAAAGAGATCAATTAAGGAATTCAATATAACCTTACCAGTCAGAAAGAAAAGAACTAAATCAACTGAGGCAACAGAGGTAGTCAAAAGAAGATGGACAACCCTAGAGGCACAGGCTGAGTTCCCAATCCTTGTACCAAGGCCGATGGATGCTCCACAAAAGGCAGTCGAGGAAGAACCCAGCATAGAAGGACTTCTAGAAGAAAACACACTATTAAAAGAAGAAGTCCAAGCACTTCGAAGGGAATTGGAGACATGGAAGGAGACCTGCAGAAAACAAGGTGAGAGGAAAATGTATACATTGGTTGAAGCTGCAGAACAGATGGAGGAATCAAACTCTACCGAGCCTGGCAAGGAAGATGAGCGAGTGGTTTGTCCTGCCTATGGGGAAATATTCAAGGAGGCAGGTCATAAGATCATCCTTCGCACCTATACAACACAGCATTCCCAGGCCACGATGGAAGAACCCGCAGAAAAAGAAGATGCTTCCACACAAGAACCAGCATCTTTGACCACCCTTGCTGAAGCTGCTACCAATCCTGTGACAGAGGAGAAAAAGGATGAAATCAGGAATGATGATGGAGATAAGGATGACACTGTGAACTCAGAATTCTCCCATGATATAGAGATGATAGAAGTTGAGCCACAAGGGCAGGACACTAATGAACTAGAACAAGGGGTTGTTACACAAGAACCAACAACCCTGAATATACTTGTCCAATTGGCAGAACATGGGGGAGAAGAATCTGGGATGGAGGACACTCTGGAACCTAATGAAAATCCTTGCATGGTGATTCTGAAATGTTCCCATGATACAGGGCTTAGAGAAAAATTTCAACCACAGGAGGATGAGGAGGTAATTCAGGATGTTGTAACACAAGAACCAACATCCTTGGAAATTGCAGCAGGGATTCCTGGATTTCAATTAGAAGATGACCTGGGGATGGATATCATACCCGATACACAGTGGAGTGAGGACGAACAGACAATAGCCTCAAGTGACACTGAGATCCTTGAGGAAGAGCTGTACAATGGGGAAGATATCCAATCTCAAGGGCAGGAGAACAAAGATGTTGTTGTTACACAAGAACCAACAACACAAACATTGAATTCAAAAATGTAGGAGGAAGACACTGTTACACAAGAACCAGTGTCTCCAAAGGCAATAAATGTAGCTACTGAAGAGAATCCAGGGGGTGCTGCTATTACACAAGAACCAGCAGCCCAAGAATTGAATTCAGAAGTACAGGAAGAGAATCCAGGGAATGTTGCTGTTACACAAGAACCAGCAACACAAGAAGAAAATTCAGAAATATAGGAGGAAGACACTGTTACACAAGAACCAGTGTCTCCAAAGGCAATGAATGTAGCTGCTGAAGAGAATCCAGGGGGTGTTGCTATTACACAAGAACCAGCAGTCCAAGAATTGAATTCAGAAGTACAGGAAGAAAATCCAGGGAATGTTGCTATTTCACAAGAACCAGCAACACAAGAAGAAGATTCAGAAATGCAGGTTGATTAGGGGGAAGACACTCTCACACAAGAACCAGTGCCCCAACAAGCCATGAATATAGCTGTGGAAGGTAGTCCAGGGGATGTTGCTACCACACAAGAACCAGCAACACTCATGGAAAACCCAGAAGTGCTGGAGAACACTGTCCCACAAGAACCAGTACTTCTCCCTCTCAAAATTGTTATTGATCTAGAGTCAGAGCAGGAAGAGCATTATAAAAAGGAGATTTTAAACCTCACAGCAGAAGTCTCAACCCTGAGGATGGAAGTGGTCAGTTGGAAAAGTCAGGTGGAAGAAAACCAGAAAAAGATGATTGCTTTGAGTGAGCATAAAAGAATTATTAGAGCACTGGAAGAGCAGGGGGCCGAAGAACGTATGGCCCACAGAGTTCAGATAGAAGAGCTGCAGAACCAGATAAAGGAATTGAAAAAGTTTCAATCCATGAAGAAGGATAAGGAACAGATGTATACCCTATCTCGAGAACTCATGGGCACTAGGAAGCCCTCATCCTCTTATCTAGTATTTCTCTTTGAGTAGTTTGTCTGGTTTAAATTAAAGGCTGTGCAGGAGGAGAGGTCGTTTGAAATCAAAACCTCAGAAATTTTTTTGGAGACATTCTTTAGAAGTAATTTTGAGGAGTAGAACTTACTATGTGAATTATACTTGCATGAGATGGCTTGCCCCTTGGATCTCCACTCGAATCCTATTCCATTTGCAGGGGATGTTCAGCTAAGAGCCTTTGCCTCTTTTGTGAGCAACCATGTTCAGTGGGAAAGGTATTTTCAGACCTTTTCCCACAATGAAGCTCATACTAATTTATGGATTCGTAGTGAGCCCCAGAATCCTGGCATTCTTTTGGCATGGTACAGAAGTTTTCTTTCCAGCCCTTCCCAGGCACAACATATCATGAACTTGCAGGAAGAGGTAATCTCCACTTGTACCAAATCCATTTCCAGGTAGCAGCAGGTTGCATTAGAGGGCAGCAAGCACAGATGGCAGGTTGCTTCCTTTGCACTTAGAAATAGGGACCCCTACTGCTTTAAAAATTTTAAACATGCACTCTCTAGAGTCAAGGGTTATGTAGGGAGTATGAAGGAATGTGGAGTTAACTGGCTGGGTTTAAAGTTTAAATTTCCTCTTATTTGGTGGCCAGTAAAACCATATCACATGAATTTTTCCTTGACTAGAGCAGAGGAGCAGAGATGTTGGTGGTACTGGGTTATTCATAGGGGTTTTATGAAGACAGATCAGGAGCCTGAGTTTCCCTACAATTTTTCTTCCCTCCATGAACAGAGCTCAAGGCAGAACTCAGATTCCAAATGATGCAGGTTGTTGCATGAGGACATGCAACAGGGTAGTTGGGGGGAGATGTTGAGTCCACAATTGGTCCCTTTTTAACCATCCTTAATCACCTTTTCTTCCCTTGTTTTACACTGTTCAGCATGCTAATCAGACCTGTTTTCCTCACTCTATGACCTAATTGCCAAGGTAGGACTGATTATTGTTTTATCCTATTAATGCTTATGATTGTGACAATTAAGGCTGTTTATCTCTCGAAATTGTGCTAATACGTTGTGATTTATGAAGATAGCGCAAGATGAGTTGACTGCAGGAAAGTGGAGCTGAACAAGTCTTGAAACAAGGGGCATTCGTGATTCAAGGAGACCCTCAATCCTTCAATCATCAATTAAGGCACGTGGTTCCTATGAAATCCTCTAGACAGAGCCATACAAAGTAGCTGTAACAGAATGTGCTACGATTGGAGGATATTTAGTATAGCTGTTCGAATATTATGGAGATCTGGGAAGATCGCCACTTCTGGGCCAGCTTACAACTCTTTCTCATTTTCTATATTTGCACCATGCCACGTTTTGTAACAACCCATGTTATTCAGGGCGCCTGAAGATCAGAGATCTTCATGGCTTCCCTTTGTAATAGGATCGGCTGTTATGGTCCGTATGTATAAAAATGAGGGGCTTCCTCGACCCAGGGGGTTGGAAAATAGATAATTCATTCTTCTATTGACAGTGGAAGTAATCTGTATTCATTCTTATTTTTAATACAAAGAGTTACCGCTGATTTAAGGGAGCTGTACATTGTTCATCCAACGTCTCTGTGTGAAGGCTGGCCCCGCCTTCCACAGAGATTGCTGAGTTAAAGTAGGATCTCTGAATTTATTATCGTGTGATGTTCTGTTGATTATATTGCTTGTGTACACAGCAGTGGCATGTGTGAATTTGCAGTATTACATTTTCCTGAGATTGGTGATTGCTATAGATTAACAGTCGACTAGGTAGGAAGTTTCCTTTATGCAATTCATTCAATAGCTGTACATAGCTTTGTGCATCTCACGATTTCAGATTGTCATCCCACGAATCCCTGCAACTATTTTACTGTTACAGTTGTTAACTTTCATTTTTGCAATTCAATTCTTTAGAGTAGCTGAACTTGATTTGCTGCAATTGAATTTCTAGATTACGTTCCGTTTATGTTTATGGATTTTAAGAGTGGTTAGATCGAGTAGGCAAAGCATTTATTCTGGGATATGAATAGGATTTCCTTTCTGTCTGCAATTGTCATTTGAATCTGATTTCATTTCTTGTTGATATATGGTAGGAAGCAATTGAATTTGTAGTGTTTAGAAGATTGGTGGGATTACATAGGTTCTGAGGGATGAACATGGTTGTTAAGGGTAAGGTGTTTAATTACAATGATCTGGTGTTTAAGCATAAATTGTGCATCTATCCTTTGAAATAAAAGACTTTTCTGGGTTGACAATAAATATCGTATACTCTGTGTGTTGATAATAATTTATCTGCATTTAGGGTGCTCGACAGAACCTGCTGGAGAATTCATGGACATATTCGAAACCTCCTTTTTTGAGACTATTATACTGAGACAAGAGTTGTAGAGGATTTTGTTTATCATCCCACCTATCTAGAAATGCATTCTGGAAATCCTAAAAAATTCATTATGGATCCATCTGGCAAATCTTTAAACCATTTCTTTGCCTCACCTGACAAACTTTGAGCAAACAACCGCATTTTGACATCTGGATAATCAACTTCTTCTAAGTCAATGAAATATTCAAACTTGGCAACATGCTGCTTTGTGGTTATGTCACCTTCTCCATCAAACAAAGAAATTCTTTTGGAATAATTCTGAGGAAGGTCATGTAATAAAATAGGCAAACGCAAGGGAGCAAATCTGGCTGCCATTGGTCTAGGTGGGTTCAAAGGCACTGAAGGCTTTTGAGTATTTTGAGAGGCAGATGCTTCAACTTTCGTAGTTTGTTGTAAATCTCTCCAGAGGGAATCCAACAAATAAGATTCTAATCTACGGGAATCAAACTCAGTATTCTTCAGATCAGACTCAGATTTAGTTTTCAACAAACTCCTTCCAACATTAACTTCCCATTCTGGATCAACAGGAGAATCTTGAGAAGATGATGTACCAAACAAAGGAAAACCTAACTTTTCTTTATCTTTTCTCTTAAATAACTTTTCTGGGTCTTCAAGAATTTTTAAAACTTTGGTATCAGAATTACCTCGCATGTGTCTTCTCGAAGCCAGAATGACTCCTTGGGTTCTGAAAACGTTTTACAATGGAGTCGCCAGGGAAAATATACAACCTTTCTACTGGTAAAAATTCCTTTTTGCCCACAGAAATATTCTTCAACTTTGTAGTTCTCCCCAGGGCAGATGTGCACTTTCTTTCCTCGGCAACGGCGCCAATTTGTTATCACTCAGAATGTACCCAGGTTGTAAAAGATAAATTCCATGGTAACAGCAAAACCACTTTTTGAAAGAAACTGGCTTTTCTTTCCAGAGAGGGATCTCTCAAATGCAGATTTAACAAGGCCAGATATAATTCAACACTTAAAAATTGTATAAATGGTTGAAAAAACAAGTAACCATTGGGCAAGGGAGTCACATATACATAAAGATATCACAAAGACATATGCATGAGATTTTTTCAAAGGCAAGATAACCATTCCATCACAGTCATTCATTTAGTTCGGGTGAGACAGAAGAAACAAGGAATAGTCCATTAATACAGAGCATCAAAGATGAATTCTATATTAATTTTAGTAGAAACATTCATAAAATATCTAAAACGATGATCAGAGCATAAACAATATGAATTCTAACCATTCAACACTATGCTTTAGATATGAAGAGAAACAGAATGAAGTGTTACACTGGAAAAATGATCACAGAAAAAGAGAAATACAGACTGCAATGTAAATGACACAGGAATCTCCGATAAATCTTATGCATTCACTTTGTTATTCAAAAAATATATGTCTTCAGAAGAAACATTCAACAATAAGATGGGTTGCAACCCCCATCATATAAAATAGATGCACTTATATACATAAAATCATTTCATCTTCCAAGAATATTTATAACTAAATAATTGAATAATCAAAGTCTTGTAACTATATTCCTAACTCCTAGGAATAAAATACTAGCTTCGATCCTATCAGATCATTAAGTTAAAATCAACTCGGTAACATGGTCTCGTCCAAGCAGCTCCTCAGCGTGCAACACCTATATTCATGAATGAAGGATATATTTCATTTTTTTGAATCTTTCTATGGTTCTCCATTGCTCCGCGCTTGGAATATCATATTCGATCATCTCGCAAATGGACACCTCCAGCTCCATGTAGGCTTCATAAGACACCTTAGGCAACTTTCCCCTGATGATTAGGAATTTTTGTAGTATCTCAAAATATTCCGTTAGCTTATCCACAATGACTTTCCCTGTCATCCCCTTTTCTAGATCGTCAAATTTGGAATGATCCATGCAGCTTTGTACCAACAGGTTGTGATAGTGATCTTGAGAAAACATTCGTCCCTCTTCATCCCAAAAGGAAGGAAGCCCGTCTTTGAATAGTTCTTTGAAATCCTGTTTGAAGTCATTAACCCATGCGATCATTTCATCTGCAAATCCTGGACTGCCTTCATTAGATGATGCTTATGGATAAACGTTTTGGCGCACAGTACCATTGCTATCCTGTCCTTTACACCTATATCATGCAAGTTTTGTTATGTTAATAAATTTAAGAAGTTTAATGCATTCTGTGATATGGCAAGGGGTTTCCTCTCCATAGTTTCGTTTACTAACTTCAGTCTCTGATTGGCCAGATTGATCAATATGCTTTGATCATCAATGAATTTTAAATAGTGCCTGAATTTAGTAATTTCTATGGATAATGTACCCCAAATTATGTGCTTTTATCCCTGGAGAGGACCCTTCCCAATGTTTCTTTCCTTCAATTCATTAAATTTCTTTTGTATCTGATTTCTATCTTGCAATATTTTATTTTTATTTTCAGTAACTTTGGCCAACTCAAATTTGACTTTTTCATTTTCCACCTTTAATTCTCTTATTTCTTCATCCTTCAGGCTGAACTGGGAAATAGGCACTAGTAATTCATCTGCAGAAAAATCATTTAATGGTTTCTCAATATTCACAATGGATAGGTCTTCATCAGTGGGAGTTTGGCTCATCAACTCCTCCATAATCTCTTTTTCATCGATTTGGTCCTTTTTCAGTAGGGAGATTTGGTCTATTAGCTCATTCCGCTCTGTTTCCCATTTGTCTTTTTCTTCTTCTAATTTGACAACTTTTCCTTTATGCTCCATCATCTCCTGGTGAATCTTGTCCTTCTCTTCTTGTAATGCCAATAACTCGGATGATTGAACATGTTCTGTACTTGGGATCTTCAACCTTTTCTTCAAATATTGGAGGGCGTTGTCCTTTTCTTCCAGAAGTATTTTGATTGCCTGGGTGTTATCTCTTTCATTTCCTGAGCTGATAATGTCTTCTTGTAACTTTTTAATTTGAATAGCATTGGCCTTATTTTCAACTTTCTCATGTTTTAGCTGAACTTCTAACTTGTCTACCAAAATTTGTAATTTATTAAGTATCATCGTAGCATGCAATAAATTTGAATAAATAATGTCACCTGTTTGTTTCTGTAACTGTATTTTTTCTGGTACACTAATCTTGTCCAATCTTACTTCCATTTTTGACATCTTCTTATCATTTACCATGGCCAATTTAAAAGTATTTCTTTCTATTTCGCTGGTGGAAATCAAGGAAGTTTTTGTATTATTTAAACTCCTCACTCGCGGGAGTAGATTCCTTGTCTCTTCTAGGGATTGATTTCACTTCTCCACATAACTGGCCATGAGCTCCTCTTTGGACTTGAAAACTGGGCTTGATTCTGAATTGTCTATACCTTTAAAATAAAACTGTTTCACCTATGCATCTTTTGTTGGAAGTAAAGAAACTCTTTTTAAATTATCTGAAATAACTTCACTCAAAGCTTTATCATCTTGAAACAACCTGGCCTTTTTATGTGAATCATCCTCATCCACTTCCATGCTTTCAACTTCAGAAAGACTCCTTTTAACCAAGATATTAGGACCCTCTATCACTGGAGATATTGCAATCGGTATAGTACTTGCATTTTCATCAGATCTTGGAATTTCCATAAAATGAAACAAATTGGCTGTCTCGCTCAGGATTTCAACAACTTGGTGGTCAAATGGCATGTTTTTTTTTGCCTGATTCCTCAGGGAAATTATATGATGGGGATCATAATTTACCCTTTGCTCCTTTTGAAATTCCATGCTGTCTAACAATTTTTCTATAAACACCAGAGCACCTTTATTTTTGAAAATAAAAGAACCAACTTTGAGAGGGAACTTGATATTTGAAGATTTCTTAAAGGCCCCAAAGTGTTCTTCTTTTGAATGCAATCTTTGTCTCATAAAATCTAATGCAAAAATTCTGGGAGTAAGGAAAGCAGGTAACCTATATGGTTCTCCAGTAAAACCATATATTCTTAAAACAGTGGAATCTTTATACAGAAACCAATCTTTGACTCTATCCTCAGGTGAGGATTTCATCAGGTTTTTCATATCCTCCAATACCCATGGTAACATCTCATCAAATAACATCTTGTATATTTCTGACATGATAGAATTGGAAAATTCAAACATGTTGATTTGCTTGGACAAATCTGTAGAGAACATGGTACTTAAAAATTGCAACTCGGTGACGTTCGAACACAGCAAAATGTTCAGTAAATAAGTCTGAAACTTGAAGAACCTGACCTTTGGAAACTCGCTCAATTGAAGATGTATAGCTTCTGCTAAGTACTCGTCTAAGCTGAGTACATGAATTGACTGAGACTCAGAACTCAATGAACTGATTTTTAATAGAAAACCTAAAATGAATTCATTTACATGACAATCATCATCTAGACCCAGGACTTGACAGACTAAGGACACGACTAATTGAACTTCATCTCTGAAAATACGAACATGATATGGGGGGAAAATACCATCTAATGACTGGCCTTCATTTAAGATGCTGGACAATAATTTGCAGCGAATCTCAGTTCCATAATTTTTATACACTTCGGCTAGAATGGACTCATTTATAGGTTCACAAATTTCAGGGTAGTTATTGGGCAAGTTCAGATTTTCGCAGATAACCTTGGAATCAATTTTACATAGTATCCTAGACATGGACTGACTGATAATAACTCTCTAAGAAGAAGAATAATTAACTACACACCACTCTGTGAACTCAGGAAAATGCAGGGTTTGCTCAACAGGAAAATAATATAAAAATGATTTACAAGCATGAAGGACATCATTACCCTACGAATTGTATTTCCATAGTCTCTCTTTGCTAACTGATACACTTCCTATAGACAAGAAAGTGTCACATACTCCTCTATCTCTGTTAAACAGGTATTCCTCTCTATCATCCAAAATATGACTAAACCCTTGCAAATCCTTTCCTTTGTCCATAATTCAGTCAACAATGGTAATTAGGTGGATGAATTTTGGGCATTCGGGCCTTACTTGTTACTATGACTGCATGTATTCGAGATTGACTATTGAGGTTGGTGAGCACGCAGGTCCTTTTCATTCATCTGGCACCAATAAAAAATAATTTTTGAACAAGTCAAATTTGTTTATATAGGACCCCACTCCGGAGACCCCCCTTTAGTGGTTTCCACCAAACCGCTTTTGCTCGCGGAATGCACCACGAGTTGTCGCGTGTACTGTGGTTTGCACTCCGCTACCACCTTTTGTCTCCAATCACCATGCAACTTCCCATTCTGGATCCGTCAAGGATCATTGATATATTTCACCTTTATTTCCCAGCCGTCGGATGAAGCGACACGTACCCTATTCCGGCGGGTTGCTTTGTTTTATCAAACATGCAAGTCTACAGGGTGGAGTTCACAACAACCGTAGATCTCCTCGAGCCAGATCAGCAACCGTTGATCTTCACATCTCTTCAAACACCCCGTATATCCTTATCTTTCTTGCATCTTTATAAAGAGGACACATTACAAGCCTTTGATCTCCGTCTCCTCGCTTTGCACCATTGGATCCCATGATAATTCATCGCTTAATCACCCTTTGTCATACCTTTATACCATAATATTTAACCAAAGTTTGACAATAAACCATTATTTCTTTTTATTATAGTTCTTTCGAGCCTCTACTAGGTAGAGTTGTTAACAGTATCAATAATCAACCCATCCGTACCTATTACAAATAGATCATCTGCATATAGTAGAAGCATTACTGGGTTTCCATATTCAACCTTGTAGTAAAGGTTGGAATCTGCTTTACTCTTGGTAAAGCCCAAACTGGATAGAAAGTTGTCGATTCTACCCTACTAGGCCCTAGGTGCCTGTTTCAAACTGTATAGGGATTTCTTCAATCTGCACACATGAGACTCCCTGTTATGTGTCTCAAAATTGAGTGGTTGTTCTACATACACTTCCTCTTCTACTACAGCATTGAAGAAGGCAGTCTCAACATCCATCTGGTGTATCTTCCATTTCATCATTGCAGCCAGAGCAAGTAATGATCTGATGGAAGTGTATCTGGCTACAGGTGCAAAGGTTTCTTCATAATCTATTCCTTCTTTCTGAGAGAAACCCTGAGCCAAAAATATTGCCTTATATTTTTCAATGCTACCATCTGTAGCATGTTTGATCTTGTAGATCCATTTGGAAGTTACAACTGGCTTCCCTTCTGGTCTTGGGAAAACATCCCAAACATCATTCTTCATGATAGATTGATACTCTTTGATCATAGCATCCTCCCATTCTTTCTGTTCTGTTGCTTCTTCATAACTGGAAGGTACTTTATCAATGAAATCACATAGTAAAGCTACATACACGAAGCACAATCTGGTCCTCTTTCTTTCTCTGTAATTCTCTTATGGAGCCCCATATCTCTCTACAGCTTGGATAAGTTCTTGTACCCAAGTAGGTTTTCTCTTATGAGGATTCTTCTCCAGAGGTGGATCTACAGGTCTTTGTGGTTCTTTGAAATCTCGATATTCTTCTTGAGTTTCTTCATTCATGGTTGTGTCATGAATTCTGGGTGCTTTTTCTTGTTCAGGTTCTTCAACAGGTCTCTTTCTGGATTTGTTGTAAGCTATGTCTTCATCAAATTTCACATCCTTGCTGATGTCAATCTTCTTATATCCTGGGAAATATATTCTGTAAGCCTTCGAGCTTTCAGAGTATCCCACAAATATACCCTTCTTTCCTGAAGGATCTAATTTTGTTCTCTTTTCTTTTGGAATGTGTATGTACACTGGATAGCAGAATATTCTGAGATGGCTGACTTCTGGTTTCTTGTCGGAGAAGACTTCTTCAGGAGTCTTGTTCTCTAGTACTTTATGTGGAGTGCGGTTATGTACATACATCGCTGTTCTAGCAGCTTTCGTCCAAAGATGCATAGGAAGGTCTTGATCATGAAGCATTGCTTTTGTAGCTTCCATGATAGTTATGTTCTTTCGTTCCACAATCCCATTTTGTTGTGGATTATAAGAAGTGTAAAACTCCCTCTTAATCCCTGATTCTTTGCACAGATCTTTGAATTCATTTGAAGTGAATTGTCCGCCATTGTCTGATCGAAAAGTCTTGATCTTCTTTTCAATGTGGTTCTCCATCAAGGCTTTGAATTCCTTGAACTTGCTGAATACTTTGTCTTTGTTCTTCATGAAGTAAACCCATGTCTTCCTAGAAAAGTCATCAATAAAAGAAACATAATATGCATACCTTCTTAGTGAGTTTGATGACATAGGACCGCATACATAGGAGTGGATTATTTCCAAGATTCCCTTTGCTTTGCTTTCACTGCTTGGAAATGTCTTCTTTGTATTCTTTCCTTTCCCACATCCTTTGCAGATCCCATCATGCTTTTCTTGTAATTTTGGAAGACCTTCAAGAGCTTTGCTTGCAATAGGTAGTGCTTTGTAATGCACATGTGCAAGCCTTCTATGCCAAAGTTCACTTGGCTCTACTATGTCATGGACCAAGGCTTGTTCTGGATGGCCCTTCAATTTGTACAATCCTCCTTCTTGTTCTCCAATCACCACCACATCATCGATAGTATTTCCTCTTGGCCACATGATTATTTGACCATCTATGAATGCAAACCACATTCCTTTTGCATCTAATGCCAATATGGAGAGGAGGTTCTTCTTGAGTCCTGACACAAACAATACTTCTTTCATTGTTAGAGACTTTCCAGAGTATATCTTATGGGAAGATTCCCCACTACCTTTTATTGGATATTGGTAGTCATCTCCTAGTTTCACCTTGTGAGGTGATTCATGTTCTGACAGTATCACAAAGGATTCCTTAAATCTAGTCATATGTTCAAAAGCCCCACTATCTATAATACAATCATAACTTCAATGAGTAATGTTACCTGTCAGAGAAGAGATCAAAACATATTCATCCTTGCTAGAAGAATCTTCACTTTCATATCTGGTTCTTTTCTTGGAAGGTTCATCATCTTCTGCAGCATGAGCATGATGTCTTCTTTTGTTCCCCTTCCTTTTATGAGAGTGGACCTTGTTCTTAGGACAGTATTTTGCAAAGTGTCCTATTTCATCACATGTATAACATCTTAATCTAGATAGTTCCTTTCTACTATTATCTCTATGATGAGGATTATTACCTTTGAAGTGATGAGGTTTTCTTCTGCCTTTCTTGGAGTGAACTATGAGAGCTTGATATTCAGTTCCCATCTTCTCTTCTCGAGCTACTATCCAAGATTCTTCTTGAGAACATTCCTCCCATAGTCTGCTGAATTTGACTAATTTCTTTCTAGCATAGATTCCTTGGATGAATGAATCCCATGACCTAGGAATGCCATTCAGTGTTGTCATCAAAATCTCTGCATTCTCCACTTCTTCATCTATAGCTTCTAATTGTTCCTTGATTTGAGAAACCCTCGTGAAGTAATACTAGATAATCTCTACATTCTGAATCTCCACATTCTTCAGTTGATTCCTTAGAGTCATCTTCCGGTTTATGTTTTTCCCTTTAAACAATTTGGTTAGGGCATGAAACATAGCTTTAGGTGTCTTGAGAGAGGACACCTATGGGATAAGGTGATCCTTGATAGAATCAACAATGATCCTCTTTGCCATAACCATCTTCTTCTATGTAAGGCCTTTTCCTCATCTCCATCTGGAACTGGAACCTCCTCATGGATGTAGGAGTCCAACTCATTTTCTTCCAGGACCAGGGAGATCCTATACTTCTAGGCTCGAAATTTATTAGCTCCCTCAAGATTTTCATCAAGCTTGGTATGATGAGACATATTAACTGAGAACCTCAAATGGAAATACAAAATACTTTAGATCGTACCAATTCAAGATGTTGGATCTGAATGTTGAGTTGAAATCCTGCAGAGTTGGTTTAGGAGCAAATTAGGGTTTTTGTTTTCCGAAGTTCTGTCCACCCAAATGCCTTGAAATTTATCCCTAACTTTTATTTTGGGGAGGAGATCAATCTAGGCCTGGGCTCACTGAAAAACGCCTCTTCTATGAGAAGCTCTAATTTTCAACAGTAGTGTTGGGTCCAAAACTAAAAAACCTCAGAATTGGATTCTGCTTCGACAGAAAGATGCGCCCTAAGGAGGAGAGTTATTCCACCTTTATTTTGCTGAAAATATATGGAGGAAGATCCACAAATGAGGAATCCCTAGTTCCCATAGTTGCACAGTGTCTTGTTCTAAGGTTAGCTCTGATACCATGTTAGTTTTTCAACATTAAGCTAGCATTATTAGGATCTTTAATTCAGAGAATAACAAGTACAGTAATCAAACACAAGAGACAATGAACACAATGTTTTTCCTTAGGGAAACCATAAATGGAAAAAAACCCTACAACTTCCTCAGAGATAGAATCAACACCAAAATGGTAAAATCTTGAAACAGTAAGTGATCTCCCGACAACAGTAATCTTCTTCTTATCTAGCCCAGTGTCTTCTTCTTCCTCAACTATCCGCTACACTTGAGTGTGTATGAGTTGTGTTCTAAATAGAGAGCTGGGCTCTTTATTTATACTAATCCCAACATGACTAAAACCCTACTAGGGCCGACCTCTACTAGGAGAGTCTAATAACCCTAGTGCCCCAGAACTACTGGGACTTTAACCCTTAGACAATCGAAGGGTTACCCAAAATGACTTGACATGACTTGGTTACATTATTGATCCTCTAAATCGGAACATCGGGGCATGGCAACATGACTCAATTACATTATAGATAAATCCCGAAATAAACATTGGGTTACAGAACATAAAATACATCGATGAATACATTCCAAATTTACAAATACATCAACATCAACAATCTCTGGTTTGGTTGAGATATTGGCCATGTTTCCTTCTTCAAAGGCATCTAGTGTCAGAATGATATTTTTGAACTAGTCGACTTTCCCATGAATGAAATCTTTGGTTTCCACAGAAAATTCGTCAGACTATGACCCAAGCTCTTCGGGGAGGAAGAACGAGCGATGGTGCATGTCGTCCCATGGTTATTCCAGGGAAGTTAAGGATTCAAGTATCTCCTCATTGTTGCAGAAGCAATGAAGGGACAGGTTTGATGGTCCATTGGTGATGGTGGAGACAAGAGGGTAGTATAGAACTAGACATCATGTAAATGGACATGGTGTCTGAAGAAGGAGGTGGGGGATGGATTTCTTCGATCAGAGTGATCTCAAATTCAAGGGAATGTTGTCAAAGGTTGGCTAGAGTCGTTCAAAACTTGGACAAGTCCTGGAAATGGTGAGAACAATGTCCATATAATCCGCAGAGGGTGCAAGCATGGTTTGTTCTCAATGACTTGTTTCTCACTATTGGCCTACTTGGGAGTTCAACCACGGGGAGGTTTTCCATTGTATCCATGGCATCCAAGTGTGTGCATATTATGGAAATATTAGGGAAGTTTTGAGTTGGGTGGCCCTGTTCTTCGTAGACGGCACAAGGCAGGATCTGTCGAGGTTTAGTGGCAACTTTCACATTTTTTCCCCTGGCCCTTTTTGGGTGTAGCGGTGTGGGTGCAGTGGTTGGTTTTTTCAAGCTGGGTGGAGGATGAGATTCGACCACAATGGGTTGCATGGGGGTTAATACTACCTAGGGAATTGGAAGCTGGGCGGGTGGATCAAGGTACCACATGGGAATCCCCAATGTGAAATTGGGTAATTTTAAGGTAGCCATTACTGGCTTACTCATGAAACCAGGCAAGGGAAAAAGGAAGGGAATTATGTGGACTGGAGAGGAGCCTAGATAACTCCCTGATGGTTGTATGTGGGGATGGGGTTGTGGTTGCGGCTACGCATAATGCTGCAACTGTGTCGACAGGTTGCAAAAGTGCACAATAGTCAACTAAGAGACAAATCGATCCAAAACATTTCAAAGGCTGCTCTTAGTCGTTAGATAGCTGTCTCTGATGGGATTGAGGCCCTGTTTCCTTCTCTTAATCACTCCTGATTATAGGAGGAGACTAAAAGGAAAGAAATAAATTAAATGTTTGTTAGATAAATATATACTACACTTATGAATATACAGAAGAAAATGTTAAAAATGATTAGCAAGTTAATTCATATGATACACAACTAATAACTGAAAATTCATCTAGTTAAACCAGTTAATATATGTCTACAAAAGAAAATGGTGGAGAAGATGTTAACAAACTAAACCAATCATATAAGTTACAATATAGACATATGTACATCAATAATAAGATTGAATGATAAATTTTGATAGAGTGCAAATATGAAGATCATATTTCAATCTAATTTCTATGAATTAAATGAATAAATAACACACATATATTCTATATACCCTATCATGATCAGGAGCATAATAACATTTAACCCCAGAATTAACTTGTAATTAATGATGCTATGCATACAATCTCGAAATCTTCAAAAGAAATTTTGAGAAAGAAAAATACAATACACATAAATAGTATATCATATATATTTGAACAATAACATCAAGAATTTGATACATGACATGAATTTACAAGTTAACCCAGAATAGATCGATAGTTTAACATAATATGATTGCACATTTTCTCAAAGGAAAAACGAAGCAACATGTAAATATGCGAAAAGGAAATAACAGGATCAAGCGATACTACAAGTATACCTCCGTAATGAAAATACTGAAAATATACTTATGATATCAGTAGTCAAAAGGATGATGTAACTACAAACAAGAAATTGTCTTAGTTGCAAAGAAATGTCATAGAGACGTGATCCTTCCTAGTTCCTTTCCCCAACCATTGATCCCCGATACTGTGAACTGTACCTCCTTTATATACATTAGATCTTGTATAGAGATATTTATGATTTACCAGGAAAAAGGGATCTACACTATGCAATCTTAACCGACTTCAGCTAAAAAAAAGAAAATTGACAAATGAAATTGTCATTTTCTTTACACATTACGATATTCTGAAATCGAAAACACTTCAGACTATAGTGCTAAACCAAAAATGATGGAGAAACTAGTAAATTAGTGACACCTGGAGGATGATATATCCACAATTGAAATCAGCGTCAACTGATTCGTTCACAATTCTTGGGAGATAATCCTGGAAACATATGATCATCAAAATCTAGGAAAGGCACATCTGGAAAACCAACCAAATCATCTGCAATATCAAAACAATAAGAATTAGCACAAAACGCGAGGGTAATTATCCTAAATACATAACTAAGTAATTAACTGAAAACAATACCTGGAAAATAAAAATAACCTCATATCATTTGCTGCTTCTATTTACATACTTCAAACCTAAAAATATTTTCTAGACATTTGTACAAAACGTGAGTATCCCAAAATGCTATTGTCTAACAGGGGTATTGTAAACCTGTATGTTCACACCAGTGGCCGGTATTTGAGAGAATGGAGCCTGCAAAGGACCTTTAAGCTACATTAAGGTGACCTGAGTGTTCAGCTCACGAACTCTTTCTTTATTTTTGTGATTCTTATGTTGAAGTTTCAGAACTCTCCGGATTAACTTGTTCTTGTGTCATTTCAAATGCAGGATGCATTTGTTAGATGAATTAGAGTTCTCCTGCAGCCTCATATTCTCGGCCTTCACAGAATCATTAAGTTTCACTAATTCCTTTATTTCTATCTCCATGCGACGTATCTTATCAAGCAAGAAATTGACGAATAGTGGGTGGACTGCTTCACTAATTCGGTATCAACCAACTAGATCCCCTTCAATAGTTTTACCCTTGATTTGGGGATATAGGACAAAATCCATTTGGGGATCCTTATCAGGAATATGAGGGCTGTGTTTTGTCGGGTGAGTCACAGGCTCGGGATCCATATCAGGGAAATCATGAGAGATGGTTCCATGCTCCTCCTCGTCCAACACAATCATTTCAATGTCTTTACTGTCCTTCACAGAAGGCTTAACAGCATTAGCTTTTTCCACCATACTCCTAGTTAATCTGCCCATAACCCTAACCCTTGGTGTCTCACTCCTCTGTTCGCAGGGTTCATCATCACGGTTCAGGGTTACCGGGGAAAGCTTTACAGATTCCCTCCTTCATTTAGGACGCACGGGAGAGCCTGGACTTTGCATAGGAGCGGGAGAGCAATCCTTCTGGACGCTAGGGTTTACATGAGAATTAGGGTTTGGAAGAGGGTTATGTGCCAGTGCAGTTGGGGTTTCACAAGGCTGCCGATGCTGAAAACACTCCTCTGCGCAGTCAAATTGGCAGTGGAAAAATGCCATGAAACCATTTTGCTCAAGAAAATGGTCCCAGGACTGATTCCGTTTGGACAGTTCCACTTCCACTAACATCCTAACAAGACCATGGTGGCATAGAATTCGACCAATATTTTTAGGCCCTTTCTTGATGGCCACAGACATTTTAGTCATACTTTGGACTAAGTAATGAGGTAAATTGATAGGCTGACCAAGAAATATAGTCATTAACCTAAGATGATAAACATACGCAGAATAAAGATGACCCTCGCAAGTAACATACATGTGAATAACCTATAACATAGGTCTCCATTCCCTTTTAAAATACTTGCATGACACACCAGCCCTGAAAGACACTTCCTGGGAGGGGTTTTTCATCATTTGCCTCCACTCAGTAGATTTCATCTATTTAGACTTAAACCAGTGTTCACCTGCTAAAGGTAGGTTCATGGCCAAAGTGACTGTGCACTAATCCACTATGAACTAAAGGTCAGCCACCTTGTCTCTGCCATCAACCAGCGAGAGGGAAAACAACCTGGTAACTTCAGGGTTCGAGTCTGCAAATTTACTAAAAAAGGGAAGCCACCCGACTGCCTCTACTTTAGCTAAGAGTTCCGGATCCTTATCTAGAATATTCGTATTATCAGTTTCAACCCTGACAACTGGGGCCATGACTGCGAGTGCGAATGTACACAGTTGTGCAAAGAGGATATACAACGGGCTGCAATAACCTAGAGCGCTGGAGAGAGACCATTCAGAACACAAACCAAGCAAAAACCATGGACAACGAAATCCGAATTCTTCATAAAGGAAATGAGACATGTATAAACTCACACATAAACCCTGTGAAATTGGCATGAGTGAACATGAATGATTATACAGAGAGGTGATCAAATAATGGAAAAAGATGGTGAAGACTCCAGAACAACCTCGCTTAGCCATTATTTATTCAGCTTGATCTAAATACATCCATGAATTGAATGAAACACAGGCGTTCAATGAGCAGGAAGACATGACTCTACACTCGTACTGAAATTGAATGTCATTAAAGCGTTCCGCACATGTTGAATGATGACATGACAACCCTCAATCAAGTGGATCGAATTTGGGGATGGCGATGCGAATTAAATTGACCATAAGCAAAGACCCATGGACGTTAAAGCACAGACCTTGCTACATAATAATTCCAACCTTCGGAAATGGTGAGTATGCTACGTGGAAACACTTATCACATAACCCATTATATCAACCCCAACCATTAAATGGTGAATATAAGCCATGTATGGGAAGCATTACGAAGGTCGAGATTAAATGCTTGTGGTTAGATTGAGCATAGTTCGAAGATTGGAGGATAAACCTTAGGGATAAATATTTGCATGACTTTGATGAGGTACCCAAGCGCGAAATAGTTAACCTTCCATGTTCCACAACCTTGTTAAGCTTGCAATTAAAACACAAATAAAACATACCAAATGATGATTGTTTAAATAAGGCTTATGGTCAGGCTATGATGAAAAGCATATAAACAAAAAGTGCTTATCCACTAACTTGAGACACAAATTCATTCAAAATAATGGTTTTAATATAGTAATTTTTCCAAATAACAATAGTCCCCAGAGGTTATAAAATGATGAAAGTTCACCGTTTCAGTAGCTACTGCTTCCATAACTTAAAATGAGAACGTCAAATATTTCATCAATCAAAACTTTATTTTGATCGATGAAATTTTTTGAGGTTGTTGGGTAAGAGCACAACAGATGGCGACTGACTAGGCGGAACAGTTATCTCTTTTTTCTTGGCCTAAAATCATGCAATCAAAAAGAAAAACTTAGATCCCTCATATATACCACTATACAGAAATCAATATTTTGCATCTTAAACAGATTCAGGAATTTCATATTTCTAAAGCTTACCAGAAATTTACATTTTTAATTGTTTATTTAATAAAGATCAGGTCTCTCACAAAATTCATTCCAAATGAAGTAAGGCAATAGGTGGCTCAGTTTTGAAGAATAAAGTCTCAATACTACAAGCATGGCCCTGTTTCCAGTAGGTGTCCATAGCCTCGACAGGGTTGCTTCAAATCCCAAAGAATGCTAGTATCCCATCTACCAGCTATAGATAGACAATTTTGGTTAGGTTGAAATATTACTATCATTTTTTTTTTTTTTTGAAAATACCTGAAGGCCACAGCTCTGGCTTGGTAACCAGGTAGTAACCATGTCAGTCACCAATTCTGCACTACAGTAAATAAACCGGCTTGTGATGAGACCTTTTATCCCTTAGTGTTTTGTCCAAGGGCCATTGTCCCGGCTTGGTGACTGAAAGCGACAATGTTACTGAACGAAGATCTATGATCCTGAACAGACTGGCTCATGATGAGACCCTCTGTCCTTCAGATTATTTTAAAAAAAATTAATTACTTTTGTATTCAAATCCAACCATGGCCAGATTGTAGTTATATTTAATCTTAAATGAGATTATCTTAGTAGATGGGGAGGAAAATCTAACTCTCTTAATGAGAGGGGGTGGTGTAAAAGACTTGAATATATAACCTTTGACAAATACTGCCCCAATCCTTTTGGAGAAATCTTTGCAGAGGCTCATCTTATTAATTTATATTTATATGACTTAAGAGTTTCTGGTAAGATTTAGAAAGGTAGAAAAACCGTTCACTGTTCAAGATGTAAAACAGTTATTAGTGAACTTTTAAGGGAAGCATGGAAATACTCAGGATAGTAAAGATCATGATACATGATTCGTAAGTCAACCACAAGATTTGGTGAAAAGTCATCAGCCAGAGATTAAATGAATTGATCACTCTAAAAAATTATGCAGATAAAACAGCAAATAGACACTAGAGGAAATTCAAAGAAAACAAATAAAATGAACACACTAAAAAGTTCCACAAACCGAGAAAATAACAAAAGGTATGTTTAGGATAATCCCCTAAGGAGTATCAGCAGAAATATTTTTTGATTAGATGGCCATTTACTGGAAGGTTCTCGATATCTCCCTCCAGCGTCTACAACCTGAATGTGCTAGGACCGAGCTTTTCTGTAATGATAAACGGTCCCAACCACAGGCATTGGAACTTAGTATGATTTCCTCTTTCTTCGTGCTCTTTGTCCCATTTCATAACTAGGTCACCTACTTCAAGGTCTCTGCTAGATGATTTTTTGTGATCGAACCAGCGTTTCACTGTCTTCTGGTGTTGGTCAATTTTTTTTTGTCTAACTCTCTTTCTTCTTCCAGTTTAAGTAGAGTATTAATACGATGTTCCATAGCATAACATCCTGCTTCCTGCACTGACTAGGAGTGCTGTAGAGAGGGTAAAAATAGATGGGGAGGTAGAATAGATTCTTTACCATATACCAGGAAAAAATGAGAATTACCTATGGCAACTTTGGGAGTCACTCTGTCAGCCCACACGGCATTTGATAAGGCTTTGTGCCAATTTCTATGATGATTAACCACTGTGCGTTTTAGAATCTTGATTAAATTTTTAATGGAGGATTCAACTAATCTGTTACCTTGAGGATAGTAATTAGTTGAATACTTCAATTTTATACCCTTTTCTAATGTGTATTCTGTTAATTTTAAAGAATAAAAATAGGTTGCATTGTCAAAGATCAAAGATTCTGGAACGCCAAACCTGGTGACAATAGAAGAGTCAAGGAATGATATCACATGTTCTGAGTTAACCACTCGTAAAGGAATGGATTCGACCCATCCGGTGAAATAATTAGTGGCTATCAGAATGTACTTGTGATACTGTGAGGAAGCTGGTGTAATCGGACCAACAACGTCCAAACCCCACTGTTGAAATGGAACTTCAACAATAACAGGCTGGAGAGGTAATGCTACTTTCTTAAGTCTTCCATCTGCTCTCTGACACTCCTGAAATTTCCTAGAAAAGGAAAATGCATCTCTAAACAAAGTGGGCCAGTAATATCCAACTTTGATTACTTTATGTGCAGTTTTTTCCCCGCCAAAGTTCCCCCTAGCTGGTCCTGCATGTAATTGAGGCAACACACTATCAGCTTCATTTCTTTCTAAACAACGAAGGAGAACCCCTTCGAATTTTTTTTTGAACAGAATATTATCGATCAACTGATAAGGGGTAGATATTAATCTCAAAGCCATTTTTCTACATGAATCTAAATGTTCAGGAGCATTTCCATGCAATAGAAAAAAATTAATGTCATGATACTAGGAATCAGAGGGAGTTGAGATTGGAAAAACTTCCCTTTCAAACAGAGAATTTTCATCGATAAAATGCAGATCAGATTCTGAGATGTCTGAAGATATGGATGCTAAATTACAAAGTCCCTGTCCTTTGACAATATTCAAAGGCTTGATTTCCAGGTCATATTCCTAAAGTGCTGTAACCCAATGGGCTGGCTTTTCACCCAAGTCCTTTTGCACCAAAATATTTCTGACTACAGAATACGGTACAATAACCTTGGTATGAGATTTCAGCAAATAAGGCCGAAAATGTTTTACTGACTTAAAAATAGCAAAGGCTTGTTTGTCTACTTCTGGATAATTGAGCTCTGCGCCATTAAAACCGGAACTTGTAAACGCAATGGGAGCTTCATTGTTTTCCTGATTTTTCTGCGTTAAAACAGCGGTATACGAAGAGTCAGATGCAAAGGTGTACAAAATAAATGGTTTGGAGAAATCAAGGCTCGTTAAGGTGGGTGCTTCAGAAATAGCTTTTAATATATCATGAAAGGATTGTTTTTCTTCAGCAGACCATTTGAACTCAACATCTTTCTTAATCATTTTCTGAAGGGGTCTGACAATCTCAGTGAACCCAGGAATAAACCTGGAGACAAAGTTTATTTTCCCCAAAAATGATTGCATAGTTTTCTTTGAGTGAGGCATAGAAATCTGTGATATGGCTTGGGTTTGTTTAGGGTCGATATTGATACCTTTTTTTGAAACTACAAAACCCAATAATTTACCTTCTGTAACCGCGAAGATAGATTTCTTGGGATTCAAGGAGATCCCATATTTCCTACAACATTCAAAAACCCTCCTAGGATGTGTTAGGTGATCAGCCCTGTTTTTTGAAAAAATAGTTACATCATCTAGGTAAATGACAACAGATTGGCTAATTAGGCCTCTGAACGTAATAACCATCTCCCTTTGAAATGTTTCTCTAGCATTAATTAAACCAAATGGCATTTTCCTGTAAGCATAAGTTCCCCAAGGGGTTCTAAAGGTCATTTTCAACTGATCTATTTTGGATACTAATACTTGATTGTATCCCGAGAATCCATCTAAAAGTGAGAACATTTCAGATCCACACACCTGTTGCAAGATCTTTTCCATAGGGGGAACGGGATAATTATCTTTTTTTGAAACCTTGTTTAGATTTTGAAAATCGACACATAGCCTAATCTCACCATTTTTCTTTCTAACCGGGACGAGATTTTCCACCCACTACGTATGCCACACTGGAAAGATTATTTTGGCAGCCAGAAGTTTGTTAAGCTCTTTTTTAACAGCTAGCTCCAGGTTAGGGTGCATTTTTCTCAATTTCTGCTGGAATGGTTTAGCCTCTTGTTTCATCGGGATGACATGTTGCATTATGTTTGTATCAAATGTCTTGATATCATCATATGTCCAAGCAAAAATTTCTTTAAACTCATTAAAGAGTTGTATGAATTCTATTTTTTCTTGGGAGGTACATGTACTGCCCAGATTGACACATTGAGGATTATGCTCGGTGCCTAAATTTATGACTTAAGATTGCATAGTGGAGCTATTGGTTTTACAGTTCCTTGCACCTTTAAATTTGTCCTTCAAATCCTAGAAATTCTCAAGTTTAATTACAGATTTAGGAATAATATTGATGTGATTAAGTGACTCTTCAACCGAACAAGGTTTGTGAATTACCGAAAAGTTGTCCAAATCTTCATCATGAGTTATCTTGTCGATAACTACATCTTTGAAGGTGTCTTTCATGTTCAAGAACTCAATCAATTTCTCATCATGGTCAAAGACTCTCCAATTGACAATATTATTAGGTATGGAAGGTCTGAAAAGCAGTTTGACAGAGAATGAATCAACAAGTATCCCTTCAGATGGAATTAGCCTTGAAGCAACATTTGCTAACAAATCTACTCCCTGATTCAAATAACGAGGAATAGAATTTATATTAAAAGCTTCAAACGATGATAATAAATTCCACACCTCTATCTGGTAATTTTTTAGATGACCAGCAATGCAATGTATAGTGTTGCGTACCTATCTAATGATAATTTCAGAATCCCCTAATACTACCAGAGCTTTAGCTCCTAGATCAATTGCTTTTTTCAGTCCTTGAATAAGGGCTTCATATTCAACAATATTATTAGTACACTCAAACTCCAACCTGCAAGCAACAAAATACCTTTTTCTGTGGGGATCTATTAACAAGCAACCGGCCCCAGCCCCTTCCTTTGACTTAGATCTATCAAAGTATAGGGACCAGAGTCCATTATTCAGGTCTAAATGTGCATTATTTACAACTGGAATTTCATCCGTAACTTGCGTAAAATGAAAAACTTCAGACTGATGTTCTGGATCTTGCACTGACGAATTTTCAGCCTCAAGGTTTCCAAAAAAGGAATCAACCATGTAATTTCCCATTATAGTATTAGCAAATAACACTAGTTCATTTCAGTCATCTAGTTCAGTGACTGTGTGCTTCATATAATGCTCTCGATCAATTCTGATTTTGTTTGGGCGACCATTATGAGGCAGCCATAAGTGTGACCAGTCCATTGCAAAATATCCCTTCAATTTTTCAGACCAATCTCTGCTGAGGAATAAGCCATATGCCTCAGGGATATCTACAACAATTATGTCAATGATGAAATGAACCTGAGGGTTTGAGGCTAACCTTATCAGTACTTCATTCAGCTTCCCTATCACCTTTACGTTAGATCGGTCAAGTTTCCCAATGTTCATATCACATGAAACGGGGACTGCATTAAGTTTTTTACATACCGAATATGGCATGACGTTCTTTGAATCCCTTGAATCTATCATACAATTATGTACCTTACGATTGCAAATTTCAAATGTGAGCAGAAAAGGAGGAGTTGAGGAATCTGTTTTCTTACCTATGGACAAGGCCTTAACTGAAGTTGGATTGTCTTTAGTACTAGCAGAATTGTTTTGAGTGGAGGAAGTTTTGCCATTTTTATTTAGAGAAACCCCTTGAATAATCTTGTCTCAAATATCAGGCAATTTGAGGAGTTCGAAGATAGAAATATTGGCTTTGAGCTTCTTCAAATCCTCAACCAGATCATACTTTAAATTGAGAGAAGACGTAGACTTAGTGTTTGAAGGTTGGTTCCTTGTTTTGACAGTTAAACTGTCATCTGTAGGTGTTGTGGAGGGTTCCCCCGAGGACTGATTTTTGTTGCTCCTAGTATTATATTGATGCTGATTGACATTTATAGCAGCAACCTCTTCATCGTCGGTCGCTTCTGTGGTATCACAGAAGTGATTGATAATTTGAGGAGGTTTTTCTTCAATGTTATTATATGTACCTTGGGCATCCTCAGAAGTCTGTCTTGAAGATTGGGTTTCACTTTCAGCTGACTTTTCGAAGCCTGATACCAATAATTTTAGGAAGCTATTAATTTCATCTACGTTACTAGCCTCAGAAGGTGGAGTTTGTTTAGCAGCTGCATTTTGGAATGGTCTTCTAAAAGGTTGTCTGGGTGGATCTTTATTTGGAATACTTTCAGAGTTACTTTTATTTAGATCAATGATTTCATTGGATAGCTTCTTTATGATTGTCTGCAGGCTATCTAAGTCTAGTGCATCTTGATCCTTCTTATCACGATTTGTGGTTTTGGTAGGATTCTCATTCTTTTTGCGAGAAGAGGAGGCAAAATCTATGTCTATCCTAGGTTTTTCCTTAATAGCAAACATGTCCTTCTCGACCTTAATGGCTTCATCAAAGGTTTCAGTGAGAGTGGGTTTGGAAGCTCTCCTGACAAACATGGCCATAGACACGGGTAAAGCTAAAGTATAGAATTCAATAGTAACATCTTCAACAGGCCTTGAGGTGGCAGGGATTCTGTTTCTAAGAGTCAGGAACCTCTGGTTAAAGTATTTGACTTTCTCCTTGGTTTCCATATAGATCCTGGATAATTCCAAAATCAACACGGCTGGAGTCTTATCATCTCCAAACTTATTCATGAAAGCTAACTCGAATTCGTTCCAACTGGTAATAGAACCAGTAGTAAGTGAAAAGTACCAAGTCGAGGATTTTCCCTCAAATGTGTAAGGGAAAATCCAACAGACTACATCTTCATTCTCAACATTCAAAATCCAAACTGCTAGCATGAATTTCTTGACATGGTTTTCTGCAGGATCTTTTAGCTCGGGATTGAATTTGCGAAACAATTTATCGGGATGCTTTGGAAAAGGATGTTGATCACTTGGAATAGCGACCGCATCCTATGCTAACCATGGCAGATTGGCATTGGGGTTTAGGTTTAGATTTTGCATGTTCCTTGTTGATCGAGGTGGCGAAGGTGGTGCTTGGAAAATGTGAGGAGGCGAATGTGGGGGTGATGGGGGTTGACCAAACCCTCCTGTAGCAGGTGGTCCTGAAGAAGATGAAGATTGATTGATGCCTATTAGAGACTTTCGTAATTGATGGTTAGGGAGGACACCTAAAGGTTGATACTATTCTTTAGAAGTAGACTCAATATAGAGAGTACGTGGACGTCTGATTTGTGGAAGAGGAAATTCGATGGGTTGGATCCCGGTGATATTTGAATAAGCTCTAGTTAAGATCCTACGGGATTCGTTGATGGCCTGTTCGAACTGGTCAAGTTCTTCAGGTGGATGGGAAACACTAGAGTTGAAATGATGAATAAGACTTCGAACAGTATCGTTCAATGGGGTCTCATCTAATTGGGATGACTGGAATGTTTATGGTTGGGATGATGACCGAAATTCACCCGATCGAGAAAGTGGTGTGAATTGAGGACTAGAGGGTTGATTAAGGTTGTGAATAGGATTGTTTTCATCAGCCATTTGCTTATGCTGGACCTCCTTCTAGCACCATTGTTGACAGGCCACAAAAGTGCACAATAGTCAACTAAGAGACAACCTGATCCAAAAGCTTTCAAAGGCTGCTCTCATTCGTTAGATAGCTGTCTCTGACTGGATTGAGGCCCCATTTCCTTCTCTTAAATCACTCCTGATTACAGGAGGAGACTAAAAGGAAAGAAATAAAGTAAGTTTTTGTTAGCTAAATATATACTACACTTATGAATATACAGAAGAAAATGTTAAAAATGATTAGCAAGTTAATTCATATGATACACAACTAATAACTGAAAATTCATCTAGTTAAACCAGTTAACATATGTCTACAGAAGCAAATGGTGGAGAAAATGTTAACAAACTAAACCAATCATATAAGTTACAATATAGACATATGTACATCAATAATAAGATTGAACGATAAATTTTGACAGAGTGCAAATATGAAGATCAGATTTCAATCTAATTTCTACGAATTAAATGAACAGCTAACACACATATATTCTATATACCCTATCATGATCAGGAGGATAATAACATTCAACCCTGGAATTAACTTGTAATTAATGATGTTGTGCAGACAATCTCGAAATCTTCAGAAGAAATTCTGAGAAAGAAAAAGACAATACACAGAAATAGTATATCATATATATTTGAACAATAACATCAAGAATATGATACATGACATGAATTTACAAGTTAACCCAGAATAGATCGATAATTTAACATAATATGATTGCACATTTTATCAAAGGAAAAACGAAGCAACATGTAAATATGCGAAAAGGAAATAACAGGATGAAGCGATACTACAAGTATACCTCTGTAATGAAAATACTGAAAATATACTTATGATATCAGTAGTCAAAAGGATGTTGTAACTACAAACAAGAAATTGACTTAGTTGCAGAGAAATGTCATAGAGACGTGATCCTTCCTAGTTCCTTTCCCCAACCATCGATCCCCGATACTGTGAACTGTACCTCCTTTATATACATTAGATCTCGTATAGAGATATTTCTGATTTACCAGGAAAAAGGGATCTACACTATGCAATCTTAACCAACTTCAGCTAAAAAAAAGAAAAATGACAAATGAAATTGTCATTTTCTTTACACATTACGATATCCTGAAATCGAAAAGACTCCAGACTATAGTGCTAAACCAAAAATGATGGAGAAACTAGTAAATTAGTGACACCTAGAGGACGATATATCCACAATTGAAATCATCTTCAACTAATTCATTCACAATTCTTGGGAGATAATCCTGGAAAAATATGATCATCAAAATCCAGGAAAGGCGCATCTGGAAAACCGACCAAATCATCTGCAATATCAAAACAATAAGAATTAGAACAAAACGCGAGGGTAATTATCCTAAATACATAACTAAGTAATTAACTGAAAGAAATACCTGGAAAATAAAAATAACCTCATATCATTTGCTGCTTCTATTTACATACTTCAAACCTGAAAATATTTTCTAGACATTTGTACAAAACGTGAGTATCCCAAAATGATATTGTATGACGAGGGTATTGTAAACCTGTATGTTCACACCAATGGCCATTATTTGAGAGAATGGAGCCTGCAAAGGACCTTTTAGCTGCATTAAGGAGACCTGAGCGTTCAGCTCATGAACTATTTCTTCATTTTTGTGATTCTTATGTTGAAGTTTCAAAACTCTCCAGATTAGCTTGTTCTTGTGTCGTTTCAAACGCATGATGCATTTGTCAGATGAATCAGAGTCCTCCTGCAGCCTCGTATTCTTGGCCTTTAGAGAATCATTAAGTTTTGCTAATTCCTTTATTTCTATCTCCATGCGACGTATCTTATCAAGCAAGGAATTGACAAATAGTGGGTGGACTCCTTCACTAATTCAGTATGAACCAACTACATCCCCTTCAGCAGTTTTACCCTTGATTTGGGGATCTGGCATAGAATCCATTTGGGGATCCTTATCAGGAATACGAGGGATATGTTTTGTCGGGTGAGTCACAGGATCAGAATCCATATCAGGGCAATCATGAGAGACGGGTCCATGCTCCTCCTCATCCAACACAATCATTTCAATGTCTTTACTGTCCTTCACAGAGGGATTAACGGCATTAGCTTTTGCCACCATACTCCTAGTTAATCTATATGTAACCCTAACCCTTGGTGTCTCACTCCTCTTTTCGTAGGGTTCATCATCATGGTTTAGGGTTACCAGGGAAAGGTTTATGGATTCCCTCCTTCGTTTAGGACACACGGGAGAGCCTGGACTTTGCATAGGAGCGGGAGAGCAATCCTTCTGGACGCTAGGGTTTACATGAGCATTAGGGTTTGGCAGAGGGTTATGTGTCGGTGGAGTTGGGGTTTCACAAGGCTGTTGATGCTGAAAACACTCCTCTGCGCAGTCAAATTGGCAGTGGAAAAACGCCATGAAACCGTTTTGCTCAAGAAAATGGTCCCAGGACTGATTCCGTTTGGACAGTTCCACTTCCACTAACATCCTAACAAGACCATGGTGGAATAGACTTCGACCAATATTTTTAGGCCCTTTCTTGATGGCCGTAGACATTTTAGTCATACTTTGGACTAAGTAATGAGGTAAATTAATAGGCTGACCAAGAAATAGAGTCATTAACCTAAGATGATAAACATACGCAGAAGAAAGACATCCCTCACAAGTAACATACCTATGAATGACCTCTAACACAAGTCTCCATTCCCTTTTAAAATACTTGCGCGACACACCAGCCCTGAAAGACACTTCCTCGGAGGGGTTTTTCATCATTTGCCTCCACTCAGTAGATTTCATCTGTTTAGACTTAAACCAGCATTCACCTGCTAAAGGTAGGTCCATGGCCAAAGCGACTGTGCGCTCATCCACTATGAACTGAAGGTTGGCCACCTTGGCTCTGCCATCAACCAGCGAGAGGGAAAACAACCTGGTAACTTCAGGGTTCGAGTCTGCAAATTTGCTGAAAAAGGGAAGCCACCCAATTGCCTCTACTTTGGCTAAGAGTTACAGATCCTTATCTAGAAGCTTCGTATTATCAGGTTCAACCCTAACAACTGGGGCCATGACTGCGAGTGCAAATGTACACAGTTGTGCAAAGAGGAGATACAACGGGCTGCAATAACCTAGAGCGCTGGAGAGAGACCATTCGGAACACAAACCAAGCAAAAACCATGGACAATGAAATCCGACTTCTTCATAAAGGAAATGAGACATGGATAAACTCACACATAAACCCTGTGAAATGAGCATGAGTGAATAGGAATGATTATACATAGAGGTGATCAAATAATGGAAAAAGATGGTGAAGACTCCAGAATAACCTCGCTTAGCCATTATTTATTCGGCTTGATCAAAATACATCCACGAATTGAATGAAACATAGGTGTTCAATGAGCAGGAAGACATGACGCTACACTCGTACTGAAATTGAATGTCATTAAAGCGTTCCGTGCGTGTTGAATGATGACATAGAAGCCCTCAATCAAGTGGATCGGAATTGGGGATGGCGATGCGAATTAAACTGACCATAAGCAAAGAACCATGCACGTTAAAGCACAGACCTTGCTACGTAATAATTCCAACCTTCGGAAATGGTGAGTATGCTATGTGGAAACACTTATCACATAACCCATTATATCAACCCCAACCATTAAATGGTGAATATAAGCCACGTACGGGAAGCATTACGAAGGTCAAGATAAAATGCTTGTGGTTAGATTGAGCATAGTTCGAATATTGGAGGATAAACCTTAGGGATAAATATTTGTGTGACTTTGATGAGATACCCAAGCACGAAATAGTTAACCTTCCATGTTCCACAACCTTGTTAAACTTGCAATTAAAACACAAATAAAACATACCAAATGATGATTGTTTAAATAAGGCTTATGGTCAGGCTATGATGAAAAGGATATAAACAAAAAGCACTTATCCACTAACTTGAGACACAAATCCATTCAAAATAATGGTTTTAATATAGTAATTTTTCCAAATAACAATAGTCCCCAAAGGTTATAAAATGATGAAAGTTCATCGTTTCAGTAGCTACTGCTTCCATAACTTAAAATGAGAACCTCAAATATTTCATCAATCAAAACTTTATTTTAAATGATGAAATTTTTTGAGGCTGTTGGGTAAGAGCACAAGCAGCTGCGGATGGCGTTGTAGCTGCTAATGGTATTGCAACTGTGGATGGGGTTGTAGTGCAGTAGTGTTGGATGATAGCATGCAAAAATCCACAGTATCACTTGGTGGAGATGGTGGTGATACTAAGGGGAAGGAAGTCATCATAGAGGTGTCAACGAAAAACCCTGGACCTACATTCAAGATGATGGGGGTGGTGGTGTCATCGACTGTGGTGTTGATAGTGGGAATAATGTTAGCTCGTGTTGTTGGCACTTGTGGATCATGTTAAGTCAACTGGTTGACAGTCATGATTTTCCCATCGTGAGGGAACATCACTAGATGGAAAACAGTTGATGCTACGGCTCTCATGGCATACATATAACTTCTTTCGAGGAGAAGGTTATAGTCCAATTGAGCATTGAAAACCTCTATGTCAATTAGAACTATTTTCTCGGCCAATGTGATGGGGACATGAAGGAATATTCCTTGGGCTCTGGTGGGATGGCCATCATAGGCATGCAACATGGTGGTGGACGGTTGCAAGATGGGGGACCCAAGTTTCTTCCAAGCCAAGGTTGACATTGCGCAATTGGATGCCCCCTCATCAATAATGCATCGGTGTACAACGAAATTCTGAATTGACATCAGGATTTGGAAGGCGATGGTTGATGGAATTATTTGTTCTCCTTTATCCAAATCAAATGTAATTAATCTAGATTCAGAGGGGCCTTTGGCACCAAGGGCACCTAGCAAGGATTTCCACTATGTTGGGCATGTTTTGAGTACTTCAAGAGCTGACATGGCCATAGGTGATTGGTCCAAGTCATAGACAATACTATAGTTAACAGCTGCCCTTGCATTAGTGTTGTTGGCAAGGTTCCTGAAGGGGAGACATGGGCTTGTGGGGGGGAGCGGAAGGTGAAGAGGAACATTGGCAGTGTTGGATGTGGATGCTACTGCTATGTCAGGGGTTTCAATAGTAGCTCCGTATTGGTTCCTCCTAGTCTGCAGGTTGATCTCTTCAATCATCATCGCTAGAAATTGGTGTACTCCTATCTCTGTGGGATGTGGAACAAGGTGGGTACAAGAGTAGTTTGGGGAAAGGGTGCAGTTTCTACCAATCCTTGGACTGGTAACGGGTTCTGGAGCATCATGGGAGGAAGGCCAGGTGGTGTTGGGTTGGGTTGAGCTTGGCATTCTGTATTGGTAGCATGTTGAACCTCATTGTGAATGGCTTGGTTGGCATGACCCATGAAGGGTAATTCGTGTGTATAGTGCCCGTAGACCTCACACAAATTACATGGTTGGTTTGTGTGCAACGGAGCATTGCGTCTAGGTGCATTTGGTTGCTGAGGATTTTGGGATGGCTGGTTTTGCTTGACATTGTTGGGAGGGTTTGGTTGTTGACTGCCTCCCTACGGTTGATTGTTGCCTTGGTTTTGGGATCGATTATTTCTGGCTTGCCCTTGTTAGTTATTGGGGGCTAGCTAGTTAGGAAATTTTTTCTATGCAAACACCTATCCTAAAGGTGTCAGCGGAGAAGGGGTGGGGGCTTGAACAACTTGCATTGGTGGTGCATAGTGAACTTGGGTGGGTGTAGGTACCACAAATTTGGGAATTTGTCCCGCATGTTATTGTGTCGACCAAGCTAATGCCTAGGCCTGCTGTGGTGGTGTAGGTTGTGCATAAGAAGTTGTGGCTCCGGATTGAGACATCATTCTTGCATAGTCCATAGTTTGGTTTTGGTAGGAAACATTGGGTGTGTTGCTTGGTTGTGGTGGTATTGCAGGTGGTGTCGTATGGTGTTGTGGTTGGTGGGAGACAGAACTTATGATGCCATCTGCAGCATGGGATGCCCCCGGTGCATCCCAGTAGGAGGTTCTTGCATGGGGAGCATCTGGAATGACACTATAAAGGTATCCAGACTATGCATAGATCAGATCAAACTACTGGGATTTCAATATGGACTCCTCTTCAGATTGGGGACGTTCAGATGTGATGTCCTTTGCTATAGGTGGTAGAAAAGTTTTTAGTAACCAATCTAGGAAGATCCTGTCATCAAGTTTAATCTTGCACAAACTACGGCGTCACCGCCACTCATGGATGTGGTCGGTTATGTGGGTTGCAATATTCTGGCAGGAAGATAGTAATATCTCCACTCCTTCATCGTATCTAATGGGGAGTTGGAAATACTATAGGAACATGAAAGCCAAGGAGTTAAAATCCGGGTATTTGTCTTTTGGTAGCTCAATGTACCACTTGGCTACAACACCTGTGAGGGTGCGTTAGAACAGTCTGAGTCTGATCGAATCATCTACAATGCTATTTGATGAGCACCATAGGTGAAACGTCATGATATGGTTTTTGGGGCAGTCCCCTACGTTCCCTTCAAACTTGGGAATGTCTGAGGGGAGGTTGGTTGGCATGGGAGGACAAAATTTTTGATGACGGATAGGGTCATTTGTTAACTGAGCCAAGTCAGGTAGGTTAAGGCATGGCATGAAAAGAAGGTTTGAACCAAGGTTGATGTGAGATGGGGTAGAAATGGTGGTGGGGTTTGTAGGGACATGATGCACCTACATAATTGGGGGTACTTGTGGCACACTTGTGGAGGGGCCACTACCCCCAAGTGTGGTAAATGGAACTGTGTGAGTGGAAGGGCCACTGCCCCCAGGCATGCCAATTGGGACAGTGTGAGTGGATGGGACACTGCCCCTAGGCATGAAAGGTGGGATAGTTTGACTGGTCAGTGTGGGTGGAGGTAGCTGACTTATGACGGTTTGCATGACCATGCTAGGGCCACCAGCAAGGGTGTTGGCGGTGTTGTGGGGTATGGACGTGGGTCCAATACCAATCACTAAGTGGAAAAATTGATCCGGGTTTGCACCATCCATGGGGCTAGATGGTGCAGTATGTAGGTCTGGCTCAGATTAGTATGATTTTGAGTCTGAATTAGAGGTCGTGTGGCTTTATGATGGTGTAGAGGGTCATCGAGAATGGTCTCGATGGTGTTGGTTCAAGGATCCAAACTGTGGTGGATCACCTCTCAGGCGTGAGGAAGAATGTGGGGGATCAATTGTGTCTAACTGGTATGTCAAGTGGTGAAATATGGTAATGAATTTTGGACCCCAATTTTAATGGCTTCCTATTGGCTTTCAAGTGGCCACTCGGCCCCCAATACTTCCAGGAGACAGTGCTTGGCATTTTCCTCATGGGAGTGCTAGTCAATTGGTGGGGGTCATTTCCCATTTCGCTTGGCAATTCCTCTCAGCGGCTAGCTACTTTGGGGTTCCCATGGTACTCATAATGAGTTTTTGGGCTGATCCCAAGTACTTCCCACAGTTAAGGAAGCTAGGGACTTATGTCCTCAAAGACTGTAAATGTTTGAATTAGTGTAAATTATAAATTTTAGTGGCTAGCTGGATGTCATGAACTGAGTTTGGTTGTTTTATGTGGTATGGTTTGTGTGTATGTCTTTTATATTTCTGTTATAGTTAGTGGCTGCTTGTATGGTTTATGAATAGTCTGCAGAGATTGTATTGATGAACATGAATAAATTGTTTATGATAGTAGTAAATTGTGAATAGAAACTTGAATTACATGCCATACCTGAATCTGAATTGTGGTAGCCTGACTAGGTGACTTCCTTACACTTGTATCTCTCTTCAACCAGGAGAGGGTGTTGGGATCTCAACACAATGGGACTAAACCCATCCATAGATCCTCAAGTCACCCTTCGAGTGCAAGGTTGGTCAACAGGGAGGATACGAATACCGTGAGGTCCCCTGGGCCTACCACCCCCTCTACCTTCCAGGTCACCAGTTTTTAGTGGTTTTGAAAAATGACAGGTGAAGTGCCTATTAATATATGAGATTCACCCTTTGTGTTATCCCAGAATACCCCGAAGGGTGATGACTAGGTAGATTAGGAAGGGCTAGGAAAGATATTAATTTCAAATTAAGGATTGAAACCTATAGTAATTTTATCCAAGCTTTAATCATATTTTTTAACCAGTTAACCATTTGATTTAACAGTGACTTACATAGGATGCAATGAAATAGACAGAGATTGAAATGAAATAAACAAATATTGAGGGACAGAGGTGGTTGAGCCGCACCGACAGTCCAAATAATAGCAAAGATGGAAGCGCAAAAATTTAAAATGCTCATACAAAGTAAAGAAAAATGGGTCACGTACTTGTAGAGGACCTATTTTTGCGAAGTGGATTGTGATCAAACCATGAGGAATTACCTCAAATGGTTGAAAACCCACTTCAAAAATGGGCCCTTTTACCCCTAAACATGGGAATATTTGCAAATGGATCAACTTTTTGGGTAGAAAATGAGCCCGCGCATAGGTGAATTTTCAGAAATTTAGTTTGTCCATTTTTGCATAGTTGAACAATTTGCAAATCAGAGAACGACCAATAGTAACTTGTACCATGGCCAAAACAATAAAAAAATGAAATAAGCATATCTATCAACCTAAATAAGAAAATATCTATCAATGTAAGAAAAATATTAAAAACAAAATCTAGGTATATAGTGGGATCAACTCGGTATGGTCGCCAATCTGTAGCTCAAGGAAAACCCTGGCTACGTGCAGAAATAGCTACCTTTTGTCTATAGGATGAAAGGTAGGGTTCCTGTGAAGTATGGAAGAAAAAGAAAGAAAACCCTGAGACAAGGTTAGGGCCAAGCTCCAAAACCCTGGACAACACTGTTAGCAAACAAAGGAGTTGCAAGACATCAATGGAAACCTGCAACAAAGTATGAAAAAGAAACCTACAAGCAGACTATATTAGAAAACTATAAGAAAAATGACATGACATAAAGATTATACCTTCTCTAGTTGAAATGGGCTAGCATGCCCTAGCTTGGGGGAGCACCTCTCAATGGATGGGGAGCTTTGGCTCAATGGAGAAATGGAGAAGAGGGAGAGTGAATGGCTTGAGAGGAAAATGGTCTCAAGGCACTCACATGGGTAGCATAACAATAGGGAGAGAATGAGTTATTTGAGAGTGACCCCCACCCCTCTATTTCTACTTTTTTCTTGAGATTTTTAGGGTTTTAATCCCCTAGTTGGGGCTTTAGCCCCTTTCACCCAATTGTTAGCTTCTTTAGGGGTTTTAATCTCCTTTGAGGGGTTTTAGCCCATATGAGAGCTATTTTGGCTCTTTTTAGGGGTTTTTAACCCCTTTTTTTATATTTTTGAGCCTTTTTGAGGGTGTGGGGGTCAAATGAGGGTCATACGTAGATGTCTTTGGGTGGTGTAGTTCATTTAGAGCTTATTGCATGATTTTTTGGGTTAACACCATACTTAGAAAAATTATTTATATTGTAGATGACACAATTGGAGTTATACAATTTCTTCTTTAGCATCATTTAAAGAGTCTACCTCTAGGGGTTTTTTCTTTAACATGATCCTGCTCTTCTTTAGGTTATTCTTATTGGTCCTCTTCATCATCCTTTCCCTCTTCATATTTATTTTCCTCTTCTTCTTCCTTTTCCTCTTCTTTTTCCTTTTCCTCTTCTTGCACATCCTTTGGTGCATCTTCTGGCATAGATTTTACAGTGCTCCCATCCTTCTGTTGGAATTGGGAAAAATGGGAGTAAGCCTTTCTATCTCCTCATGAGATTCTTATTCCTGTTGCTCCAGTTCCTGCACTCAGTCGGACCTAGGGTGTTCCAATGACGCATTGGCCACTGCCTAAGTGAACTCATGGATTCTTTGCTAGACAAGATGAATTAGCCATGTCACCCTTTCAGCTTTGGCTTGTTTCTCAGTCATTTATTTATTGTACAAGTTTTGTTTCTTGTGCAGGGTTCTTGCATTATCATGGACCTGCTTGAGCTCAATGCCTTTGGTGATTTTCTCCTTTGTTGGCAGCTTTGTTACAGCTGATTTTACCACACATGGTTGATCATACATTTATGGCCTTCCATGTCCCTCAACAAACTCTTTGGACCCCATGGACCAATATTGTACCTTTGATGTTTCCAAGATCATCCCTAAAACACCTATTATTGGCTATACACAACTTTTAATCCCTTTCTCACATATATATGTGGATATTACCCTTAAACCCATGTACATCGGGATGTGTGCATAAGTCCAAATAATTTTGGAGTTTTCCTTGATGTGGATCGAAATCACTTGTCTCTTGGCCTTCCATATTCCTCGATATCGCTCAGATTTGACCTTCCATTACACCATTGAAGCACTATATAAGGAACCCCTTGGATACATTGAAGGAGAGGAATTGAAGAGAAAGAGAACTATAGTCCATTGTTACCGTAGCTTTCTTGTACTTGAGTATGCATCCCTTTGTCCCTTGGAGCACTTTGTGTTCTTCCGAAGCTTTCCTTTGCTTGTGAGCTTGCGATCAAGAGATGGAGGATTGAGGTGGTGGGGGCCCAGGTGGAGGAATCAGTTTCTCCAGCTCATAAACATGCCGACAGAGGTTGTCACTTGTGTAATCTCTGATTATATTAATAGAAATATCTTTTCCTATCCAATAATGTGCATTTAAATGAATATTTTATCCATGGATGTGTTTAATTGCTTATACATTATTGATTATATATGCTAGAGTATACCTAACACTATATTATATAGCATGCTTGTCTTGTTTGTAGTTGTTGAGAGAAAATTGCTAACACAAGCGGGATTGGAAAAAGCTCAAAGGGGATATACTTCAATAGTCCGGAATAAGGTATGATTATATATCCTTTAGTGTTAGATTTTTTATTTCTCTTGCATTTTGGGAAGGGATTGATTTCTACGATTTCTCTATCTGTTATGGTACACCCCAATCCATAGGAAGTTTTCTCTGTAATAGAATTGGCGACCATATGGTTGATCATGCTTGCGAGTGTCTGCTTGAGCATTGGTTATATTGGGGTGACCTTAGTTGCCTTACCTAGGTATCACAAGCGGTTATTCTATAGGTGTCCTGGCCAGGTAGAGGTCAAACAGTATAGTCGCTTTATGTGTTGAAGCTGAGGGCTGTAGTAGGGATTTCTCCTTGCTACAGGGGTAGGAATGGCTCCCTTCCATCTATAGGATGGAAGGGTAGGTTCCTGTGTGGAGAAATGCAGGAAAGAGAAATCGAAATGAAACTAGATAGAAAGAAAAGCATTGATGGAGAACCCCTCTACAAATAATGGTTAGGGTTCTGCTTTCAATAACCTGCAAATAGTTATTAAACAGAAATAAACCTGCAAAACAATATAAGAAGCAAACCTACAAACAAATATTGGCTAGAAACCAGAAAGCTACTAAAGCAAATACATAAGAAAAACTAGGTTATACCTCTCCTTTGGTGAAATGGGCCACCATGCCTTGGATGGAAGAAGCACCTCCCTATCTCACTCAGCAATGGAGGAGCTATGGCTCAATGGGGGAGATGAGTGGATGAGAGGGGGATGTGGGTGTCTTGAGAGGAAAAGAGTCTCAAGGAATCCACGGGTAGCATAACAGTATGCAAGGGAGGAGTTATTTGAGAGTGACCCCCACCCCTCCTTTTATAGCTTTCTTGGGGACTTTAAGGGTTTTAAGCCCTTGGTCCTAAATTTAGCTCCTTTCGTCCTAAATTTATCCCTTTCATCATACATTTAGCTCCTTTTAGGGTTTTAGGATCCTTTGAATGGTTTTAGCCCCTTTTTGGAGGTTGTATCCCCTAGGAGAGTTATTTAGGCTCCGTTTTGGGGTTTTTAAGACATTTTCTTCATTCTTAAGCCTTTTTGAGGGTGTGGGGATCTAATGGAGTGATATGAGGGTTGATCATGGGTGTCCTTGGGTGGTGTAGGCGATGTAGAGCTAAGTGATGGATTTTTTGGGTTAACATATTTCCCCTTGATGTGTGAGGGTAAGAGCTCATCGTATGGCCAATGAACATCATAGGATTTGCTGCGTAGAGGTGGTGCTTCAGGAGCTGGGGCATGGTGGATTTTGGTTTTTTTATTAATATGGTTCCCATCAATGGGTGAGATACAAATAATGTGTGACATGTATATGGAAAAGGTGGGCATCCGCATGCTCGTAACAAACCCTAATGTGAGGCTGAATACAATACTGATCTGAAGAACTGGTACATTGGACCCATGGAATTCTCATGGAATGCTATATCTTTCTGAATGGAATCCTATTGGATCTAGGATGGTACATAGCTGTATGGACTTGCTGATTGAGAGTTAGAGTCTTTGTGGTACAAGTATGCTACATCAAGCATAAATATATATAGAAGCACTATTGGGGCTTCTAAACACTGTCTCCAACGCAAATTGGCAATCACAAGGGACATAACCTATTTAGGTCCCTTGAATAGACTCATCAATCTGCTAGAGTCAGGTGACATCCGGGGTATTTAACCAAATACTACATGGACCAAACCCTGTATGAATCTCAACGGTGCGATGATGTAGTTGAAGTTGAGCACGTGAGAAACAACCATCCTGAGAGGCACTAAGGACTCCTCTCAATTGGTCCAAGGAAATCATCAATGATGTTAATGAAACCAAGGTACAGGGACCTCTGGGTCTATCCTCTAGAATATGTGTGTTGTCGTCGACAGAGGGAGACCTACCCTAGGTCAAGGCAATGGTGTTTCCTTAACCAGATGCATGAGGGAGATAATTGAAAGATGCAAGACAATCTACGAACTGACCCACTAAATGGGGGGGGTGTTGGGCTATGCGCAGACCCGGGTTTTATCCTTTTATCTTTGCACCAACAAAAAGACCCATAGTGTTGGCCCTTTCGGCAACAACCTACGAACAGGTTGCAGTCTCACCCGAAACAGCTATGGGGTGCCGCAGAATCAAGTTTCTGCAAGCAGAAGAGGGATATTACTGTACCTTTACCCTTAACAAAGAATAAATATGCAATATAAAGCCTCAATGTTCACTTAAATAGCTTCGCAGTTTATATAAACAGACAGTTACTTGCTTAACCCTTAACTGGGAATTCACAGCAAAGTTATTACTTAATAGTATATCTTACTTTATCATTCACCTACTTATCAAATGCATAAAAGAGAAACAAAATAACAAAATACACCACAACACAAGATATACGTGGTTCACCCCCGGTGTAGGGGCTACGTCCATAGAACTACGTTTATATTCAACTTTTTACAAACACACAGTTCTAATCTGTGCACTCAACTGCAAATCTTCTCAGCAATCCTAAGCTGTGCACTCAGCTGCAACACTTTTCTTTCAACACCCTCTACGCACTCAGCTGCAGAGGTCATCCACGCACTCAGCTGGGACTTAACCTGCTTACAAAAATCCTCTGCGCACTCAGCTGCAGAGGTTGTCCATGCACTCAGTTGGGACTTAACCTTAAACCCTAAAATAGGTCTTTCTCCTTCGCATCAAATCATCTTACATCAAAAGTCTCAAAAGCCTAACCTGACTCCTTTACATAAGTGCATATTTATACAAGTGCACTATTACAATACCATGGGCTTAAACCATGGGATTAAAAACCATGAGTTTGAACCATGGGTTATTTACAAAAAGAGGGGCTTCGACCCAACCCCGACACCCCTAAGACTACTTTGGGTCGCAACACTGCTTACGAGCTTCGCACCAAAACCACGGAGTTGCCAAAATAAAGGACCTTGAAGGTCGAGCCCCAATAGGCCCCTAAGAGTCACCAGTGGTCCATCCTGGGACACTCTGCTTCAGCTTCGCCACAATAAGGACCTTCGACATAGTACAGACCTCTGACACATCCTGACACCCGTTTCGACAGAGTTTCTTCCACAACCTTCAACACTTCCAGCAATCTGCCACAGCTCTTTGAGAATAGCTTCATTATAGTCTAGTACCTAATTTCAACTGTTCTTGGTACTTAGACTCTTCTTCTTGGTACTATGTCTTATCAGGGGGTATAGGCTTGTCCCTGTACTTCTTTAATCTACTTTCGTTCACCATGGAGGGAAAAAATTCTCCATTCAATTTAACTAATTGAATTGCGCCACCATCAGTAACTTTCTGAACTATGTATGGTCATTTCCAATGTGTCTTTAACTTACCTGGGAAATTCATGAATTTACTGTTGTACAAGAGCACAAGATCACCAATCTGGAAATGCTTCTTCTTAATGTGTCTATCATGCCATGCTTTTTCTCTAGCTTTCTGTACTTGTTGCTGGAAACCTGTAATGAATCTGTCTTCTTCTAGTTCCAGTATCTTTGCCATCCTTTCATTCAGCACAGCTGGATCATCCATCTTTGTGAAAGAAGATATTATGAGGCTAGGAACAATGTACTCCATGGGCATAACTACTTCTTTTCCATATACCAGCCTAAAAGGTGTGTGGCCTGTCAACTTCTTACTAGTGGTTCTATAAGCCCATAATACTGCTGGAATTCTAAGATCCCAATCATTCTTGTTAACATTACAAACCTTCGTCAGAGCGTGCTCAAGAATCTTGTTAAAGGCTTCGACAGTTCCATTCACTTGAGGATGGTAGGCAGTACTCTTCTGATGATATACTTGAAATTATTCAGTCAATGCTTCAATAGTCTTATTTAGAAATTGTGATCCTTGATCACTCATAAGGATTCTAGGACACCCAAACCTTGACAAGATATTGTCAAATATGAACTTTGTCGCTGTAGCAGCGCTACAATCCTTGATTGGTTGAGATTCGGCCCAACGAGTAAGGTAATCAGTTGCTGTAATAATGTATCTTGCTCCAAATTTCTTTGCAGGGGGATTGATTGGTCCAACAAAATCAATAGCCCACTTGTCAAATGCTTGTAAAGTTACCTATGGAATGAGAGGCATCTCATCCCTTCTGGATGGTTTGCCTGTCCTTTGACAGATATCACAGCTGTGGCAATATTCTTTGGCATCCTTATGAATCGTCGGCCACCACAATCCAGCGGTTAGAATCTTCTGTACCGTAGCGTTTCCTACATAATGACCTCCTGCGGCTCTAGAATGTGCTTCAGCCAAAATCAATTGCTTTTCATGCTCCAGGACACATCTGCGTAGTATTTCATCTGGTCCCATCTTATATAACTGTCCTTCTATCAAGGTAAATTCAGCTGCTCCAACCACCAGCTGCTTCTTCTGCTGTGTCGTCATCTCAGAGGGTGCAAAACCTATAGACAAGTACTGAACAATATCCTGAAAATAGTCATCAACCATCTAGATGGAAAACAACTGGGCATCAGGAAGACCTTCATCCAAACTAGTGGGATCTTCTCCTGACTCATGCCTCGAGAAGTGGTCAGGCCCCAGGTTAAGTCTTCCTGGCTTAACTATGATCTCAAAGTCATACTCCTGAAACAAAATCAGCCATCTGCATATCCTTCCACCTAACATAGGCTTGTTAACCAAATACTTCAAATCAGAATGGTCAGTGAACATCTTAAAATGAGATCCTAATAAATAATGTCGAAACTTCTGCAAGGCATAAACCATAGCTAGACCTTCTCGTTCTGTCGTAGTATAATTCTTTTCTGCGGTGGACAATTTTCTACTTGCAAAAGCAATAGGGTGATCAATATTACCTTCACATGACTGAGCCAATACTACCCCTAAAGCAATGTAGGATGTGTCGACATGAACATGAAACTCCGTATTCCAGTCAGGGAATACTAGGATAGGGGTAGTTACCATCTTTTCCTTCAAAATGTCTAGGCTTTCCTGACATTCAGGTGTGCATTCAAACTTAATATCTTTCTTCAATTTCTTTTCCATAGGGGTTGTAATCTGAGCATATCCTTTGATGAATTTCCTGTAATTTCTAGTATGACCAAGCGTAGTGCGAAGTTTCTTAATAGAATTTGGAGGTGGAAAGTTCACAATAATGGCTATCTTCACAGGATCCATCATCAATCCTTGCTTGCATACAATTTGGCCTAGCAGAATTCCAAAAGGTGCACAAAAGATACACTTCTTCAAGTTCAATGAAATCTGATGCTGTCTACACGTGTCTAGCATAAGTCTTAAAATGGATATATGATATTTCAATAAGCCAAAGATAGTCCAATCATCAAAGTAAACTTCTAAGAACTTATGAATGAATTCCTTAAATGCAGATATGACTACTCTGGAAAACATAGCAGGCGCATTCTTCAATCCAAAAGGCATAACTGTATACTAGAAAGATCCCATTTCTATAGCGAAGTTTGTTTTATGTCGATCCTCTGGAGCAATTCTAATCTGATGGTAACCTGAAAAATCCATCAGTGAAAGAATACACTTCTTGAATTCGGACATTGTCTAAAACTTCATCTGTAAAGGGAGTAGGGAAATGATCATGTAAACAGGAATCATTCAGCTTCCTTAGATCAACACAGATTCTGATTTCCCCCTTGGTTTTCTTTTCTTGTAACAACATAGGGATGACCCATTCGAACTATTTAAAAGGATCAATTATTCCTGTAGTGAGCATCTTATCTAGCTCCATCCTGACTTTTTCTTTATACTTAGGGTTCAGCCTATAAGGACGCTGCTTCACAGGCTTCGCATCAGCTTTCAAGGGTGTTTTTATCACTCCTATATCACCAAGGATACCTTTCATTTCTAAGAACTTTGTTGAAAATAAGTCCTAATACTCATGGAGAAGTTCAGTCACTTTGCTTACCATTTCTTCGTCCCAATAATCTCTAATGGTAGTGTACTTAGGAATTTCTTATGATCCAATGTTTACTTTCCTTGTCTTCAAGTGCTGAGTTACTTCAAGTGATTCGACTACTGGTCCATGTACTTCACAGTGTCCTTCTGAATCAAGAATATTGATGTTGCAAGGGTCATCATCTTCATCAATGGTGAGGTTATAACATTCTACTACATTAGCTTCTTGTTTCTTCCAATTAGGTTGATACTCGGCTATCATCAAACACCTTAGTATGGATCAGCCTAATAGCTGTGTCCAAAGTAGGGAAAACCTCATTAATAGAAAATGTAAGCACAAAACTATCAACAAGAATATCTCAACTTACAGTACCATGGCAAATATCCACCTCCACATACCAATTCTTTTCTACAGGTTCGAGAGTGTGTACAAACCTATGTACCCATTCTTTAGAAGGTACATGCTTCCATGCTTCATAACACTGCTCCAAATGTTCCCGAGGGCTAGTCTTACCATCGAATCTGCTTCACACCTCCGAAGGTTGATCTATGAATCTTAGGAAAATAAACTTTTGACAAGCTTCCCAACTATGAATATACTTCTTATGACCATTCAACCATCTGGGGCACTGAAGGATGAATCTAGAGTCTCCATTTTCTGTGAATCTGGTACCTGCTCTGAGAATTACACAATAAAATCTTCTGGGTCTATCAAGCCATCAAAAATAGGTAAGGCTCTTGTCTATGAGCTAAGCCATCTGAGAGAATTGGTAATTCTTGCACATCAATGTCCATGTAGCTCATACAGTCTATTTTTCCAGTTCCCTAGGCCTTCATCTGAATCAGTCATGCAAGAAATGTCACACTGCCAATCCATTATACCTTCAGTAGAGGGTTAACATAGTCTTCTTCTTTAGCTATGATGTTGTAAATATGATCTAAAACATCATGATCTTCATCTTTGACTAGCGTTGTAAACATTTCTCCTTGAGAAGGGTCCAATGGCACTATGACTCTCAGGCCTTTTCCTTCGAAAGTCATATGTCTAGTCTTAAGGTTGATTACTGCATCATTGTCTATTGCCCATTAAATTCCTAGCAAAGCTGGATAAGGGTTGCTATCATCAATTATTTCAATGACTTCAAAATCTGCTAGGGTACTGACTCCATAAATATCTACTGGTACACCTGGGAATCTTCCCAAGGGCACAATCTTCTACTGATTGGCTAATCTCAACTATATAGGGGACCACTCAAGCTTAGGTTTTCCCATTTGTTCCCAAGTCTACTTAGTTAGGACATTCACTTCTTATCTCAGGTCTAAAATGATATCAGTCATATCATACTCTCCTATATGAGCATGCAATCTCATTTCTCTTCCAATCCTTCTAACTCTATTAACATTTTTTCCTTTATCAGAGCTTCGCTGAGATTCACAATACTGAAGAACTTTCTGTAACTCATTCAAAGCACTCTGATTTCTTAATAGCTTCATACAACTCTGCAAAAATGATGCTAGTGTACTTACTTGATCCAGGGAAGCTTCTTGGAACTGTGACTGCTGTTGATGCTATTGCGTAGTTGCTACTGATGTTCTTGGATCAGAAAAGTTTCTTTTAGCTTCCATAAATGTTTCTTTTTCTCTTCCAACATCAAAGGCTGAAATTTTCTCCAGGGCCTTGCGGACCCAAGCCTCGTCAGACTGTTTCTCCATATTCTGTACTTGCATCGTAGCTCCACTCCTTGTAACAACATTAATAGTTGGGACAGATCTTTTCTCTACAATGATCATCGGAACATTCTAAGTAGGAGGGCCATTCCTTTCTTGTATCTTGGCTATTAACTGTGGACATTGCTCAATGACATGATCGACTGCTCTGCAATATTGGCATGTCATAGTTGGGTTCTGACAGTCTCTAGCTACATGTCTTGCCTGATTACTTTTGTAGCAAATAACCTGGCTTTGACCTCTTCCAGGCATACAACCACGACCTCTGAAATTACCTTGTCCTGGGTTACCTCCATGGTATCCATATCCATCATTTCCTTGTGCTTATTTTGCACCCTATAAGCATCATAGGTTCACTCTCTCATGAGGCCAATAGTAAAACTAACTTGATCCAATAGAACCTTGAACCTCTGATCAAAGTCCCAGACTGATTCAGCTTGCTTCTGTTGAATTTCCTTTAGATCAGTTATGCATTGCGACTATGATTTAGGCTTCTTGAATTCCTTGATCATGGATTTTTTAATATCGGCCAAGATATAGTTCTGAGTACTGGAAAAATTCATAAACCAGGTCAAATCCTGGTCTCTGAAAGAGGTGATGAGCTGTGCTCTTCTTGTATTTTCATCCTTAATATTCTTAGCAGTCCACACAGCTTTGCATAAGAATCAAAACTCCTCTGGATCCTCTGACCCAGTTCCTTTAAAGACTGGGAGTTTGATATCATCATTCACATGGGCCATAATGGATCGATGGGGGGGAGGAGGGGGGCTGACAATAGGGGGAGGGGAACTTACTGAGGTAGACTGACCTGTGACAGGACTACTAGGGTTAGGGTTACTTTTAGACTGTGACGGGTTCTCAGGGATAACAGGTCTTCGCTGCGGAGTTACATGAGGGTTTCTAACAAAAGGGGTTTCTTTAGATTCAGACTCTTCTGGGCTTAAATGGGTGTAATCAGTATTCTGGCCTAGGGTAAGAGATCCAAAATTTCTCTTGTATATTTTACCGCTTCGAAGCAAACCACTTTGCTCGTTGAAGTCACTTTCACTTTCAAACATAGGCTAGTAGCACTAAATATACCAATCTGATTCAATAAACAATATGTGTTTTTCAGCCAAGAGCATTTTAATTTTCAGACTAAGTGAGTTCAAGTACTTACCCCTTGGTCCTTTGAAGAACTATCTTTCTGCTTCATTGAAAGAAGTATGTGTGTCGATGGTGAACTCCGTCACAAATGCTTCAAGGGTTCACGTTGTCCAGAAGTCAACAGCTCTAGATACTGCGTTGTTCATTGTTTTCAACAGGTTAATTCTTTCTGGGGTCCAGGCAGGAGACTGATCTTCTTGGAAGTTTGTCCTTCTTTCTGTCAACCTGGATAACCACTGGTGCAATTCTATGTGGATACTATCGAAGAAAATTTCAAAAATATCAGCAAAAATGTACCTTTGCAAGAAGTCGTTTGAGCTACGATGAGGATCCTTATTTTCTTGTTCAGCAAATTTCAGATAGGTATCTTGGATCCAGTCACCGATTTATTTTACTGACTCGCCTCCAAAACATATCCCTTCAGGTACGACGTAGATCCCTCTTAAGAAGATACTGAGTTCAACCGGAAATGCCAATTTGTTGGGCTATGGGCAGACCCGGGTTTTATCCTTTTATCTTTGCACCAACAAAAAGACCCATAGTGTTGGCCCTTTTGGCAACAACCTACGAACAGGTTGCAGTCTCACCCGAAACAGCTATGGGGTGCCACAGAATCAGGTTTCTGCAAGCAGAAGAGGGATATTACTGTACCTTTAGCCTTAAAAAAGAATAAATATGCAATATAAATCCTCAACGTTCACTTAAATAGCTTCGCAGTTTAGATAAATCGACAGTTACTTGCTTAACCCTTAACTGGGAATTCATAGCGAAGTTATTACTTAATAGTATATCTTACTTTATCATTCACCTACTTATCAAATGCATAAAATTGAAACAAAATAACAAAAGCCACCACACCACAAGATATACGTGGTTCACCCCCGGTGTAGGGGCTACGTCCACAAAACTGCATTTATATTCAACTTTTTACAAACACACAGTTCTGATCTACGCACTCAGTTGCAGATCTTCTCAGCAATCCTAAGCTGTGCACTCAGTTGCAGCACTTTTCTTTCAACACCCTCTGCGCACTTAGCTGCAGAGGTCGTCCACGCACTTAGCTGGGACTTAACCTTCTCACAAAAACCCTCTGCGCACTCAGCTATAGAGGTCATCCATGCACTCAGCTGGGACTCAACCTTAAACCCTAAAATAGGTCTTTCTTCCTTCGCATCAAATCATATTACATCAAAAGTCTCAAAAGCCTAACCTGACTCCTTTACATAAGTTCCTATTTATATAAGTGCACTATTACAATACCATGGGCTTAAACCATGGGCTTAAAAACCATGAGTTTGAACCATGGGTTATTTACAAAAAGAGGGTCTTTGACCCAACCCCGACACCCCTAAGACTATTTTGGGTCGCAACTCCGCTTACAAGCTTCGCACCAAAACCGCGGAGTTGCCAAAATAAAGGACCTTGAAGGTCGAGCCCCAACAGGGGGGGGGAGGAGGAGGGAAAGAATTGAACAAGGGCAGGGGGAGTATGGTAGACTCAAAATTCCTTTGTTCAGAGTATGATGGCAGGGTAGAACAGGAAGCAAATGAAATTGAATCATGGGAATGGGATCATAGCTGTAATACCGGGAATGTCACTGGAGATGGGAATTACTTGGAGGAGGTGGACACTTTTTATATTGATGGGGTCCAAGGAAGACACATTGTAGAGTACTCTGAGCAAAGGCGACCCATAGTGGGGATGCTGCCAAGTTTTTTTCTATGGGGTGGTGTCTAGGGACACTGTTGTGGTATGATCTCATGGATTTTTGGCGAGCCTGAGAAGGTAAATGCTCAATGGTGCTTTCAATTTTAGAGAGTTTTAAAGCACAAAAAAGACTCCAGCGGGGGCTCTTTTTCATTGTTATTATCCTATGCCTAAAAAAGGATAAAAGTATACATAGGAGAGCTCGCCCATCCTCTATGGGATGAGAGACTTCTTTATCGTTGGTAGTCCAACTAGGCCGAAAAAGGTTAAACCTATACTAAATGGACGGTCATTCAGATACTTTTACGAGCATGAACAAAACCAAGTTTGCTCAGTAATATTTTCTTGATGAGAAGGTTGGAAAAGAGCTTAACGACAACCCATGGTGATATTTTTCGTAAAGTGCAGCCCCTCTGCTCGAGAAAGCATAAAAGTATGCAGAGGGGAACGGTCTTGTCTTGAATACGCCAAGGTGGTCCTTTTCATTTGATAGTCTACATAGTTCACAAAAGGAGGTAAACAAGACGATGTAGATGCCCTTTCCTATACTTTAGTGAGTGGGAAAGGAAGCAACTACGCTCGGCTATCTTTTCATTATTTTTAGGAGTCAGAAAAGAGCTTAAACGAAAGTCCAATATGGTCAACTGATTGCGGTGGCACAGGTGATTCCCCATGTCAGGACGATGGACAGTGGTCCAAAGGTCGTCCACGTAGTATGGATGGAGCAGAAGGCTCTCGAAATTACCAATACATGCATGGGATAGATCACGATAGAGGCTCGCGAGTTGGTGTGGTAGAGGTACGGAAACCGAGGTGGCTCTCGAACAGAGGTCAGGAGAGCTGTGTGTGAGTTGTGGTGGACGAACTTGACTACATGTAATGTGAGTGCAAGTCTGGGGGCATTTATATGCCAAATACATGCAAGAAAAATAAATCATTTTGTGGACAATGTTCCAATGGTCCGTGTAAGGTGCGGTGGATAAAGAAGACAACTATGTGTTAAAATACAAAACAAGATGAAAAATGGTAACCCTTAACTAGAAGTGGCTCGAAAACCCGCATGAGTAGCGGGAGGCATTAGTGATTCAAGTACAAGTATTTAGACACTTGCATTTCCATGATGTGGCTCGTAAATTGAGGTGAATTATGGGAAATGGTCCCGAAATTTGTTTGTTAAACATGAGACAATGGTCTCATAATAAGATATAAGTTTGAGCCTAGAGGTGTGAGAGGTGTTTCAAACTGATTCCAGGTGACTTTGGAGTAGAAGCTAATGGTGTTGCCCTTGATTTGTGGTAAAAAATGTTTTAAAAAAAATAAAAGGAAATGAAGGGACTCATTGGTGATGTTAAGCATAAAATCTCTTAAGGTAGAGCCTGTTGCGGGGGTTCTCCAAGAGCTTTCCATCCGAGTCAATAAGGGTGTATGCCCCTTTTCCGAGGCAACGATGGATGATGTACGGACCATACCACATCGACTCAAACTTTCCCTTGCCCAATTTATCATTGGGTTGGTCATAGACTAGAACCATATTGCCTTCGCTGAAGGTGTGAGGGTGGACATGGGAGTCATTATGGACCTTTGAATGTGTTTTCGTTGCTTCAATGGCTTGGAGGGAAGCTCAATGGTATTCTATGGTTTGCTCAAGTTGGAGGAGTCATTCTTCTAAAGGAAAAGTGTTAGGGAGAATTTCTACTGTGAGGAGGAGGGATGGGATTTGGCACTCTATAGGGAGTACTGATTCAACACCATGTACTAGGTGGAAAGAAGTGAAACCGGTTGTAATTCTTCTGGATGCATGATAATCCCATAGGGCAGAGAATACCATGTGATGCAAGTTGGTTTTATGCTTTCCTACCATCCTTTGGAGCATTGTTTTGATTATTTTGTTGACTTCTTCAACTTGGTCGTTGCGCTGGGGGTAGTAGGACGATGAGTACTGGTGTTCGAATTTCAACATGGTTGACAGTTCAGCCCATATGACATCTTGAAAGCATGCTCCATGATCTGAGACTAATTGTTTAGGAACACCAAATCATGAAATAACATTGTTAAAGAAGACGGGTGCTGCAGTTTCAGCTTTGCAATCAAATGTGGGCATGGCCTCATCCCACTTAGTGAAGTAATCAACTGCCACAATGATGTATTTATGAATTTTGGATGAGATGGGGTTGATTGTCCATTTGCAGAAGGGCCCAACTGTGACTACGGGGTGTAATGGTGCTGGAAGGGTTCTTGACTTTGGGGAAAAGAGTTGACAACAACAACAATGCTTCACTGCCTTGATGCAATCAGAAAATATGGAGGGCTAGAAGTAGCCGGCACATAAAATATTCTGGATGGTTGCCAAACCTGAAAGGTGGCCACCACAGGCTCCACTATGAAATTCGTTGAGGATGGTTTCGGCCTCGTCACGAGTGAGGCAATGGCATAGGATGGTATCAATGCCTCGACGATATAGAACATATCCAATTAGCAAGTGGAGAATGGCTTGATGCTGGATGCGTCACCTATCCTCACGGTTTAAGTGCGCTGTGAACTTCTGTGTTCGTAAATAAAGAAGGATGTCCCCATACCATGGGTCATCCATGGATATGACGAATAGGAAATCATCAGGGAGATCATCCTTGGGGGGTGATGACATGGTTAATGGGGGTAGATCGGTCATGAGGGTGGCTAGCGCGAGTGTCTTTGTGCTTTTCGGGGAAACAAACTCTAAGTCAAATTCTTGGAGGATGACTACCCACTTAGCTGCTCTACCTTGTAGAAGGAAGCGACCTAATAGGTGCCGCATTGGGTTTGAAACAACCACTACATGTGTATGGTTTACGATGATGTAGTTGCGCAACTTCTGAGCCAAGAAGACTATGGTGAGGGCTAATTTCTCCTCAAGTGAATATCTTAGTGGGGGTCCTGTTAGCTTTTGACTGATGTAGTAAATCACATGCTCATGGAGATCATCTTCTTCTTAGACCAAGACTCCAGTAGTGGCATTGTCCAAGGCTGACACATAGAGAATGAATTCTCAGGTGAAATATGGTGCTAAGAGTAATGGTGCAGAAGCCAGGGCTTGTTTGAGTGCATCAAATGATTCTTGTGCTTGTTGGTCCCAAACGAAGGGGATTTTTGTGTGGAGTAGATGAATGAATCCGTAAGCTTTTGTTGTGTACTCAGGTACAAAGTAGCAAAGGAAGTTGGCCTTGCCTTGGATACTTTGTAGTTGGTGCTGAGTTTTGGGGGAAGGAAGATTGAGGATAGCCTGAACTTTGAGGGGATCTAACATTATCCCTTTGTGGGATACGATGAATCTGAGTAGGCAGCCTGCTAGGACACAAAAAATGCACTTGAGGGTATTCAAGCAAATTTTGTACTTGCGGAAATGTAAAAAGACTTGTCACAAGTCGTCTATGTGTTGTTCTTGTTTTGGTGATCGAATGGTAAGGTCATCCAGGTAGACCAAGATGATGTGAATTAGGTCGTGGAAATAGTATTTCATGGGGCACTAAAAGGTGGATCTAGCATTTTTCAGGCCAAAGGGCATGACTCGATAAGTGTGTTAGTTTTTCAACATTAAGCTAGCATTATTAGGATCTTTAATTGAGAGAATAACAAGTATAACAATCAAACACAAGAGACAATGAACATAGTGTTTTTCCTTGAGGAAGCCATAAATGGAGAAAACCTCGCAACTTCCTTAGAGATAGAATCAGCACCAAAATGGTAAAATCCCAAAAAGTAAGTGATCTCCCGACATCAGTAGTCTTCTTCTTATCTAGCCCCAGTGTCTTCTTATTCCTCAACTACGTGCTATAATTGAGTGTGTATGAGTTGTGTTCTAAATAGAGAGTCGAGCTCTCTATTTATACTAATCCTGACATGACTAAAACCCTACTAGGGATGATCTCCACTAGGAGAGTCTAATAACCCTAGTTCCCCAAAACTATGGGTACTTTAACCCTTAGACAATCGGAGGGTTACCCACAATGACTCGACATGACTTGTTTACATTATTGATCCTATCAATCGGAACATCGGGGCATGAAAACATGACTCAATTACATTATAGATACATCCCAGAATAGACATCGGGTTACAATACATAAGATACATAGATGAATACATTCTGAAGTTACAAATACATCAACACTCCCTCTTAACTAGGAAGGTATTCTTTCGACACAATTTTCAGCACTGGTATTCTTCTCCGTATCAACTGGATCATCTTGTTATCTGCATCTTCAAGTCTTCTTAGTCTTCAAGTCATCTTCATCTTCAATTCATCTTCATCTTTGGATCTATATCATCACTTGATCTGGATCATCACTGCTGGATCATCATCACTCGATTTGGATCATCACAGGTGCTATGTCATGATTCTTCTCATCACAGGAAGTTCTACAGAGCCAACCCTTTTTCATGTTGGTTGTAGGCCTAGCCTCCATGTAGGTATTCTTTAGCACTTATATCTAACCTACTCATCAGAAAGGAACAATACTCACATCCATCCAGGATAGAACCACATCCTACCACAATGATGGAAGATCTCTGTTCTTCCACCTAGGCCAGAACCACATCCTGCTCACAATGATGGAAGAGTTCTGCACTTCCATCTAGGCTGGAACCACATCTTGCTCATAATGATGGAAGATTTATGCACTTTCATCTAGGCTGAAACCACATCCTGCTCACAATGATGGAAGATCTCTGTTCTTCCACCCAGGTTGGAACCACATCCTGCTCATAATGATGAAAGACTCTCATCTAGGCTGGAACACATCCTGCTCACAATGATGAAAGATTTCTGCACTTACATTCATCCAGGCGGGAACACATCCTACTCACAATGATGAAAAGGATCTGCACTTACATCCATCCAGGCGAGAACACATCCTGCTCATAATTAAGGAAGGGCTTGCACTCATATCTGATCTTGTAGGAACTAATCCTACAATCATATCAGAATGAACCCCAGTCCTCGACTGAGCTACCTGGTAACTGACCAGGTGCCTCCATTCTCTTTAATAATGGAAGTTTCCCTTACATTCAACCTGCTTGTCGAAATGGCCAACACTCACATCTAACATGGGAGGAACTTAATCCTTTAGCCATGACATAATGGTTCAGCCTTTACATCTGATCAAGTGGGAACACATCCCTCTCTCACATCAGAATGGCTTCTCATTCCTAGATTGATTTTTCCTGGTAACTAACTAGGTGCCTCCATTCCTATAATGGAAGTTTCCCTTACATCTGTCCTACTCAATAGAATGGTTAGCACTCACATCTAACATGGAAGGAACCAATCCTCTCACCATGATAGAATGGCTCAGCCCTTACATCTGACCTACTCGTTAGAATGGCTATGGATCTCAGGGCTCATATCTGACATAGAAGGAACTAATCCTCTCACCATGATAGAATGGCTCAGTCCTTACATCTAACCATGGAAGGAACCAATCCTCTACCCATGTCAGAATGGCTATGGGACTCATCATTTTACCTTGGAGGAAATCTTGATCTAGAGAACACCAAGCTTCTCCTTGAAGTACTCGAACTTCACCTTAGCCAATGGATTCATCAAGACATCAGCTATCTGTTCCTTTGTCGCAACATACTGGAGCTTCACTGCTTCGTTCTGCACCATATCCCTGATATAGTCATACTTGATCTTGATATGCTTCGAATTGTCATGGAACACTAGATTCTCTGAAAACTTTACACAACTCTAGTTGTCACAATGTATACAAGTAGCATCCAACTAGAGATCAAATAAATCAAATAGTAGCTTCCATAGCCATACTACCTCACAACTAGCTGAACAAGTTGTGACATACTTTGTTTGAGCTGTACTTAGTGCCACATAGGATTGCTTCCTACTAAACCAAGAGATCACACCTGATCCCATACTGAAGAAACACCCTGAAGTGCTCCTCCTATGGATGGCACTGCCTACCCAATCTGAATCAACATAAACCTCCAGGTTAATCTTTTGACTCTCATCGTACTTGAGCCCATAATCAACTGTACCCTTTAGGTACCTTAGGATATGCTTTGCAGCAGTCAAGTGAACATGTCTTGGATATGTTAGGAATTGGCTCAAAGCGTTCACAACAAAGCAAATATCTGGTCTTTTGTTCGTCAGGTACATCAAAGACCCAATAATCTGACGATACATCATTGCATCAACCAAATCTGATGAAGCATCACTCAATAGCTTCAGGTTCAATGACATAGGTGTTTCCATATCCTTGCAGTCCATCATCCCAAAACTCTTTAGGATCTCTACTCATACTTCCCTTGTCCAAGAAAGATTCCATCCGCACTTTGCCACACCTCCATACCTAGAAAACAATGCATCATTCCCAAGTCCTTCATTTCAAACTCAGTAACAAGATTTCTCTTTGTATCAGCAATCAACCCATCTATACCTATTACAAATAAATCATCTACATATAGTAGAGGCATCACTGGGTTGCCATATTCAACCTTGTAGTAAAGGTTGGAATCTGCTTTACTCTTGGTAAAGCCCAAACTAGATGCAAAGCTGTCAATTCTACCGTACCAGGTCCTGGGTTCCTATTTCAAAACATACAGGGCTTTCTTCAATCTGCACACATGAGACTCCTTGTTATGTGTCTCAAAACCGAGTGGCTGTTCTACATACAATTCCTCTTCTACTACACCATTCAAGAAGGTAGTCTTGACATCCATCTGGTGTATCTTCCATTTCATCACTACAACCAGAGCAAGTACTGATCTGATGGAAGTGCATCTAGCATCATGTGCAAAGGTTTCTTCATGATCTATTCCTTCTTTCTGAGAGAAACACCGAGCCACAAATATTTTCTTATATTTTTCAATGCTACCATCTGTAGCATGTTTGATCTTGTAGATCCATTTGGAAGTTACAACTAACTTCCCTTCTGGTCTTGGGACAACATCCCAAACATCATTCTTCATGATCGATTGATACTCTTCGATCATAGAATCCTTCCATTCTTTCTATTCTACCACTTATTCATAACTGGAAGGTTCTTTATCAATGAAATCACATAGTAAAGCTACATACCTAGAGCAGGATCTGGTCCTCTTTCTTTCTCTGTGATTGTCTTCTAGAGCCCCATATCTCTCTGCACCTTGGATAAGCTCTTATACCCAAGTAGGTTTCCTCTTATGAGTATTCTTCTCCAGAGGTGGATCTACAGGTCTTTGTGGTTCTTCGAAATCTCAATCTTCTTCTTGAGTTTCTTCATTCATGGATGTGTCATGAATTCTGGGTGCTTCTGCTTCTTCAGGTTCTTCAGCAGGTCTCTTTCTGGATTTTTTGTAAGCCATGTCTTCATCAAATTTCACATCCCTGCTGATGTCAATCTTCTTGTATCTTGGGAAATATATTTTGTAAGCCTTCGAGCTTTCAGAGTATCCCACAAATATACCGTTTTTTCTTGAAGGATCTAATTTTGTTCTCTTTTCTTTTGGAATGTGTATGTACATTGGACAGACGAATATTCTGAGATGGCTGACTTCTAGTTTCTTTCCAGAGAATACTTCTTCAGGAGTCTTGTTCTCGAGTAATTTATGTGGAGTATGGTTCTGTACATACACCGCTGTTCTGGCAGCTTCCGCTCAAAGATGCATAGGAAGGTCTTGATCATGAAGCATTGCTTTTGCAGCTTCCATGATAGTTCTATTCTTTCATTCCGCAATCCCATTCTATTGTGGATTATAAGGAGTGGACAACTCCCTCTCAATCCCTTATTCTTTGCATATCTCTTTGAATTCATTTGAAGTGAATTCGCCACCATTGTCTGATCGAAAAGTATTGATCTTCTTTTCAGTGTGGTTCTCGATCAAGGCTTTGAATTCCTTGAACTTGCTGAATACTTCATCTTTGTTCTTCATGAAGTAAACCCATGTCTTCCTAGAAAAGTCATCAATAAAAGAAACATAATATGCATACTTGCTTAGTGAGTTTGATGACATAGGACCGCATACATCGGAGTGGATGATTTCCAAGATTCCTTTTGCTTTCCTTTTGCTGCTTGGAAATGTATTCTTTGTATTCTTTCCTTTCGCACATCCTTTGCAGATCCCATCATGTTTTGCTTGGAATTTTGGAAGACCTTCAACATCTTTTCTTGCAATAGGTAGTGCTTTGTAATGCACATGTGCAAGCCTTCTATGCCAAAGTTCACTTGGCTCTACTGTGTCAAGGACCAAGGCTTGTTTTGGATGGCCCTTTAATTTGTACAATCCTCCTTCTTGTTCTCCAATCACAACCGCATCATTGAAAGTCTTTCCTCTTGGCCACATGATGACTTGACCATATATGAATGCAACCCGCATTCCTTTAGCATATAATGCCATTATGGAGAGGAGGTTATTCTTGAGTCGTGTCACAAACAATACTTGTTTCATTGTTAGAGACCTTCTAGACTCTAGATTATAGGAAGATTCCCCACTACCTTTTATTGGATATTGGTAGTCATCTTCTAGTTTCACCTTGTGAGGTGATTCATGTTCTAACAGTCTCACAAAGGATTCCTTGAATCCAGTCATATGTTTGGAAGCCCCACTATGTATAAGCCAATCGTCATTTCCATGAGTAATGTTACCTATGAGAGCAGAGATCAAAACATATTCATCCTCGCTAGAAGAATCTTCACTTTCATATCTAGTTCTTTTCTTGGAAGGTTCATCATCTTCTGTAGCATGAGCATGATGTCTTCTTTTGTTCCCCTTCCTTTTATGAGAGTGGACCTTGTTCTTAGGATAGTCTTTTGCAAAGTGTCCTATTTCATCACATGTATAACATCTTAATCTAGATATGTCCTTTCTACTGTTATCTCTATGATGAGGATTCTTACCTTTGAAGTGATGAGGTTTTCTTCTGCCTTTCTTTGAGTGAACTGCGAGAGCTTGATCTTCACTTCCCATCTTCTCTTCTCAAGCTGCTATTCGTGCCTCTTCTTGAGAACATTCTTCCCACAGTCTACTGAATTTGACTAATTTCTTTCTAGCATAGATTCCTTGGATGAATGAATCCCATGACCTAGGAAGGCCATTCAGTGTTGTCATCACAATCTCTGCATTCTCCACCTCTTCATTTATAGATTCTAATTGTTCCTTGATCTGAGAAACCCTTGTCAAGTAAGACTAGATGGTCTCTGCATTCTGAATCTTCACATTCTTCAATTGATTCCTTAGAGTCATCTTCCAGTTTATGTTCTTCCCTTCAAACAATATGGTTAAGGCATCAAACATAGCTTTAGGTGTCTTGAGAGAGGACACCTGTGGGATAAGGTGATCCTTGATAGAATCAGCAATGATCCTCTTTGCCATAACCATATTCTTCTTGTGTAAGGCCTTTGCCTCATCTCCCTCTAGAACTGGAACCTCCTCATGGATGTAGGAGTCCAACTCATTTTCTTCCAGGACCAAGGAGATCCTATACTTCCAGGCTCGGAAGTTATCATCTCCCTCAAGCTTTTCATCAAGCTTGGTATGATGAGACATGTTAACTGAGAACCTCAAATGGAAATACAAAAGATTTTAGATCTTTCCTGGTCAAGATGTCGGATCTGAATGTTGAGTTGAAATCCTGCAGAGCTGGTTCAGGAGAAAATTAGGGTTTTGCTTTTTCAGAGTTCTATCCACCCAAATGCCTTGAAATTTATCCTTAACTTTGATTTTTGAGAGGAGATCAATCCAGGCCTGGGCTCACTAAAAAATTCCTCTTCTATGAGAAGCCCTAATTTCTTGTAGTAGTGTTGGGTCCAAAACTAAAAAACGTCAGAATTGCATTCTAATTCGACAAAAAGATGCGTCCTACGGAGGAGAGTTATTCCACCTTACTTTTGCCGAAAATCTATGGAGGAAGATCCACAAACTAGGAAGCCCTAGTTCCCACAGCTGCACAGTTTCTTCTTCTCAGGTTAGCTCTGATACCATGCTAGTTATTCAATAGTAAGCCAGCATTATTAGGATCTTTAGCTAAGAGAATAACAAGTACAACAATCAAACACAAGAGACAATGAACACAGTGTTTTTCCTTAGGGAAACCATAAATGGAGTAAGCCTCACAACTACCTCAAAGATAGAATCAACACCAAAATGGTAAAAGACCAAAATAGTAAGTGATCTCCTGACAACAGTAATCTCTTCTTATCTAGCCCAGTGTCTTCTTCTTCCTCAACTATGCGCTACACTTGAGTGTGTATGAGTTGTGTTCTAAATAGAGAGCCCACCTCTCTATTTATACCAATCCTGACATGACTAAAACCCTACTAGGGCTGACCTCTACTAGGAGAGTCTAATAACCCTAGTGCCCTAGAACTGCGGGCACTTTAACCCTTAGACAATCAGATGGTTACCCATAATGACTTGACATGACTTGTTTACATTATTTATCCTCCCGATCGAAACATCAGGGCATGACAACATGACTCAATTACATTATAGATACATCTCGAAATAAACATCGGGTTACAATACATAAGATACATAGATGAATACATTCCAAAGTTACAAATACATAAAAAACATGAATGTTCCCCATGGGGTTGTGAATGACGACTTATAATGGTCTTCTTTCTGGATTTGGATTTGGTTATAGCCAAAAAATCCATCCATGAAGTAAGAGGCCTCATGTCCAGTGCATGCATCGATAATCTGATCGATGAAGGGTGTTGGGAAGTTGTCTTTGGGACATGCCCCATTAAGATTGTGAAGGTCTATGCAAATGTGGATGGGACCCTATTTTTTATTCATGGGAACAAGATTAGAAACCCAAGTGGTATAGGCAATTGGGTAGATGAAGCAGGCTATGCATGGCTTCTCTATCTTGGTTTTGACTACAGCCACTTTGGAAGGATGGATGGGCCATTGCTTTTGGCGTATGGGGGCCACATCGGGCCAAGTGTTGATGTGGTTTTCCATAATTGATGGATCCAACCCAAGCATTTCATTGTATGACCAGGAAAAGATATCACGAAATTCTTGGAAGAGAGCTTTGTAGGCAGCAACCTCTTCCGGGGAGCAAGATGCCCCCTGCATGATTTCTTCAACAATATCAGGATTGGTTGAGATGTTGATTTTGATGGTGGGCGAGATGTTGGCCATGTTCCCTTCTTCGAAGGCGTTTGGTGCTAGGATGGGGTTCTTGAAATACTTGAATTTTCCATGAATGAAATCCTTGGTTTCCACGAAAAACTGGTCAGACTACGACACATGTTCTTCGAGGAGGAAGAACGAATGGTGGTGCATGTCATCCAATGGGCATTCTAGGGCGGTTAGGGATTCGAGTATCTCCTCATCATTGTAGAAGCAATGAAGAGATAGGTGTTATGGACTGTCATTGGAGGTGGATATGTTAGGGTCGATATAATTGGACATCATGTAAATGGACATGGTGTCCGAAGAAGGAGTTGGGGGTGGACTTCTTCGATCAGGATGATCTCAAATTCAAGGGAATGTTAACAGAGGTCGGCTAAAGTGATTCAAAATTCGGGAAATTCTTGGAAATGGTGAGAATAGTGTCCATACAATCCGCAAAGGGCACAAGCATGGTTTGTTCTCAATGCCTTGTTTCTGATTATCGACGCGGTTGGGAGTTTGACCATGGGGATGTTTTCGTTTGTATCCATGGCATCCAAATGTGCATGGATCATGGGGATTTCAGGGCAATTTTGAATTGGGTGGACCTATTGATCATAGACAATGCAAGGTGGGACTTGCTGCGGCTCTGTGGTAGCTTTCACATTTTTTCTCCTGGCCCTTTTTGAGTGGGGCGGTGCGGGTGCAGGTGCGGCGGTTGGATTTTGCAGGCCAGGTGGAGGGTGAGACTCATCTGCAATGGGTTGCATCAAGGTTAAAATAATCTGGGGCATCGGTGGTTGAGCTGGTGGATCAAAATACCACACTGGAAATCCCAATGTAAAGTTGGGTAGGCTTAAGGTGGCCATTACGAGCTTGCTCATGCCACTAGGTGGGGGAAAGAGGAAGGGAATCGTATGGACTAGAGATGAGCCCAGGTAACTCCTTGATTGTAGGGATGACATTGAAATATGTGGTCATCCCTTATGGCTCAATGGTGGTGATGGTAGGGATAATGTTGGCAGGTTCCGTTAACCCTTGTGTATCATGATAAGTGAGTTGATCGACCATCATGATCTTCCCTTCATGGGGGAACATCATGAGATGGAAGAAAATTGATGTGACCGCTCTCATGGTGTACATATAACTTCTTTCAAGGAGAAGGTTATAGTCCAATTGACCATTAACAACCTCTATGTCGATCAGCACTGTCTTCCCAACTAATGTGATGGGGACATGGGGGAGGATTCCTTGGGATTTAGTGGGATGGCTATCATAAGCCCGTAGAGTTGTGGAGGATGGTTGCAAAATTGGGGATCCAAGTTTTTTACAAACCAGGGTGGACATAACGCACATGGATTCCCCCTCATCCACTATGCATTGGTGCATGACCAAATTTCGGATAGACACTGGGATTTGGAAGGTAATGGTGGATGGCATGCGTATTTCTCCATTTTCAATGTTGAATGTGATCAACTTAGAGTCGGAGGGGTCTACGGCCCCAAGGGAGGCTAGTAACGATTTTCGCTGCGTTGGGCACATTTTGAGTACCTCCAGAGTGGACATGGCCGTTGGTGTTTGGGCCAAATCATCCACAATGCTATAGCTAATAGCATCTCTAGCTATGGCATTGTTGGCCACTCAGCATATGGGGGGGAAGGGGAAAGCGGGTAGCTAAAGGGGTGCATTAACTGATTTGGACGTAGATGCCATTGATGTGTCAGTAGGTTAGGTGGTGGTACCGTATTGATTTCATCTGATTTGTAGGTTAACCTCTTTAGTCGTCATGGATAGAAGGTGGTGGACACCTATTTCTGCCATGGGATGTGCCCCCGAAGCATTGGGATTGGCCTGGTGTTGGAGTAGGGCCCCGCAGCTACAGGAAAAGCTTCCATTTTGGTGGATAGACAGTTTGGCGAAGATGAAGAGATAAGGTAAATATACGACGCTGTAGCATGTTTCTAGCTACAGAGAAGAGACGGAAACTATGACTATCGGGGAAAAGAAGTCAAAGAAGACGACAGTACCTGAGAGGCCAAGAGGAGAGAGCTCACCCACTGCATTGAAGGAAGCGGTGGAAGACAAGAGGGCTCAGCTACCCTCATAAAGGAAAAGGAGCAACGAGGCCAAGGTATTGAAGATGAAGGACATAAAAGGGAAGTGGTGCACAGTACCCATGGTCAACGTCGGGAAGCATGGAAGACTGCAGAGAGCAGTGGTGTGACGAAAAGCAGCTACCCCGAGTACAGATATGCCGACTGTCACTAGTTAGGGTTTTTGGGTTACTGTTGGGACAGGCCCATAGTGTTGTAATGGCGAGACCTTCGGGCCACCTATAAAAGGATGTATTTTGTATTGTAAAAGGGTTGGGTATTTAGACAAGTAGACACTTAGACAATTGTAATATAGAAGCTGAGCTCTGGTTCTGTTATCAGTAGTAGTTATCTTACTGTAACTAGTAGCTAGCTCATCGAGCATGTATGTAACAATCCGTAGGGATTGACAGAGAGAGAGAGAGAGAATATTGTAAGAAGGCAGTATAGAGATAGAAAAGAGATCTAAGAGAGAAGGGCTCCAGGTTGTGTGCGGAGTTACCCAGAAGATCTCGAGTTGCATATGCGGTGCAGCAGAACTGTGTACTCTCTCAAGATATAATAAAACATAGTTTTGTGGATGTAGATTCTACCCTGGAAGTGAACCACGTAAAATCAGAGTGTTATGTGATTGATTCATGTGATTGTATTTACTTGTGTATCTGTCACTCATTACATGAACTTTTCTTACAGTTTAATGTATGTATGTGTTATTCAGTTCATAAGCATTATAGAAGGATAAATGCAGGTTGAAGTCTTTAAGTATTCTGTATACGAGTTTGTCTATGTTTCACTCAAGACAGTTAAGAGTCACAGTGTAAAGCAGCCTTGTATGTTGAGTCTTGTAAGTTGAACACAAGTAACGCTAGGTACGCTGAGCCGCAACGGTAGGATATCGCAGGGAGGCGATATCGCACCATCAGAGGAGCTATGGTGCATGGTACCACAGGTTAAGGATCGAGCGTAGGAGATAGTTACGTGTTTCCCAGGACACGGCGATGCGATAAGGGCTAGAGTCATCGCGAGTAAGAGGAAACTACGCATCACGGAGAGAGACCTCGCGGGTAAGAAGAGCTGCGAGGCACACACAGGATGCTACAGAACTTGGTCGAAGACACTTGAGTCTTTGGCCAACCCATTAGAATCACTTCGGGTGAGACTTCAGGCCGCTTCGCGATCTGTCACCGAAAGGGCCAGTGAGCTAGGGGTGTTTTAGGTACATTACAGTAAACCTGGGTCTGCCCATAGCGACCAACAAATGGTTTCGTTGCTGAGAATACTTCATTTTGGATCAGGCATAGAGGTTAATGTCATGGTGCGCATCCTACTATCTTGTGTACATGGAGGTTACCTTTGGATAGGTAACAAGGTCGACCTGAACGTCGACCTGATACACCGCATCACCGGGCTGTCCAAGACTGGTAAGGACCCTAAGATACATATAACAGGAAAGACCAAGGATTCCAAGCTACCACCAGCCCTAGTCACCAAGTATAAGATATAGAGAGGAGGTCAGGCTTATGACCTCGCAGCAATAGTGGATGATAGACTCATATTTACAGCCAGTCTGCTTGCAAGTAGACTGTTAACCAAGGTTCACCCAAAGGAAGTCACAGGATCAGTAATTCACCTTACCATACAAGTTGCAGAAGGTGAACAGTTCAATTGGTGTTTATTTTTGTTAAATATTTTTCAGCAAGATTGTTTGACATCCCAGGATGAGGCAAGCCACCCCTTCCATTTCTCGTGGTTGCTTATACTATGTGCATTCATCGGGTGGAAGGAGCCGCCCCATACCCAGTTTCGACAGCTAGCAAGTGGCGAGCCCAGAGGCACGCACTATACCAACTTATGGGAGAGCAGCAGCCCAGCCAAGAAAAATATCAATATGATAGTATTCTATGAATACTATAAACTGTTGAAGAGAATCGTCCAAGAGACGCCACGGATCAGCACGGAGACTGTGGACATATATGACAACCGACTTGATTTTATGGTGGGACGCCATAGAATCTACCTGCGGCCAAAAAGGTCTAAAAGGGACGATTGGGCTAATGGTTCATTCAGAATGATAGCGCAGGATGTCGCATATGTCATCAAAGACTTTGACGATGAGTGGAAACAAGCATTAGAGGATACCGCACCACTACCATCAGGTACCGCACAGACAGATCCATTGGATAAAGGCAAAGAAAAAGTGGGCTCCTAGACATAAGATACAATAGAAGTGCCACTACTGGGAGAAAAGAGAAAAGATCCATAGAAAGCACCACCAGAGGCACAGATGACAAGGGATGAAGAAGAAGGGACACTGGAGGCACAGAAAAAGAAAAAGAACAAAGCCACAAAACTACCTTTGAAGACTGCATTAACAGAGGATGACTACGAACTCATGGCAATGAGAATGCATGACATGTTGAAGGACTCATTTGAGGTGATGCAGACATCATAGGAAAGATACACAGCATGGTAGAAAAGAATCTTCTAGAGTTAAAAGCAATTACTGAGAAGAATTCCAGGATACAAGTTCCACTAGAAAAGGAGACAGCAGCAGGAAGCTCAACACAGACGATTTCCCACGAGGAAATCTTGGCAAAGGATCGCATCAATACAGTCTTGATACCACCAGGGAGAATCCGATTCCCTGCTTCAATGATGGATGTACAGATACAGATTAGGCAACCTATCGAGGTTAACCTCACAGAGTTTCACATCGATCAGTTACAGATGATCCAGTAGCAGCTAAGCGCAGAGCTCAGGGATAGAGAGCTCGCGACTTATAAATAAAACACACAGTTGAAACAAAAGAATGCAGCACTCGCCACCAGCTTTCAAAAAAAGGCAGACGATTTAAGAACATATGAATAAAGAGAACAGGATCTCTCTCAAGTCCTACAGAGCATTGCATTGGAGTTACCCCAATGTAACATTGATTTTTCCTTGCCTCTTCCGCAGAAGGTAAGAAGAGTTGCAGACAGATCAAAGGCTCTGGAAGAAATAGTGACCAGGATGGAAGAAATAGTGGCCAAGATGGAGGAATACCATAGAGCACATATTGCTGAGCTCGAGGATCGAGCACCAGGCACCCCCCAGGCAGACAAGGAAGCGAGAGTAGAGGCCTTTTGACTCACTTTCGCATAGATGAAATATTGCATAGACTATGCACTATCAGTGCTAGCTGATGCGACGAAAACATGGTCGGAGTTAGATGAGCCTCTTGAGAAAGTAGAAATCTAGCAAAGTATTCAGTAGATAGAGAATACCACAGCAGCAATGAAGGAAGAAATTAAGAGCGTAGCAGCTCTTCCGAAGATGAGAAAGACGACAGAGATGAACCGCTTGTAGCAGGAAGCGCAGCGGTTGAGAGCAAAGGAGATACAAATCAATGACCTGCTTCAACCATATCAAGAACAAATCACAGAGCTAGTTGATGCGGTTGAACAGAAAGTTAGGGAGTTCACTACCACCAGAAATTAAATTGATGCAACAGAAGACTCCAGTATTAGTCAAGCTATGCTTGACTCGGCACAAGAGTGTGTCGCAGCTATGCAGAATGAAGTCGCAAGACTTCGGGACAAGTTTCAACGGACTTCATAGGAAGCCAAGGAGAAGCTACAGTAGGAGAATCCCATTGATAGTGGCTCGGGGATGAGCCACAAGTAAGTGTTAGGGGACTGTTGGAGTAGGGGCCCATAGCTACAGGAAAAGCTGTCATTTTGGTGGATAGACAGTTTGGCGAAGATGAAGAGATAAGGTAAAGATACGACGCCGTAGCATGTTTCTAGCTGCAGAGCAGAGCAAGAAACTATGACCATCGGGGTAGAGAAGTCAAAGAAGACAACAGTACCTGAGCGGCCGAGAGGAGAGAGCTCACCCACTGCATTGAAGGTAGCGGCGGAAGACAGGAGGGCTCAGCTACCTTCATAAAGGAAAAGGATCAACGAGGCCAAGGTATTGAAGATGAAGGATAGAAAAGGGAAGCGGTGCACAATACCCATGGTCAGTGCCAGGAAGCATGGAAGACTGTAGAGAGCAGTGGTGTGATGGAAAGTGGCTACCCCGAGTACAGATATGTCGACTGTCACTAGTTAGGGTTTTTGGGTTACTGTTGGGACAGGCCCACAGTGTTGTAATGGCGAGACCTTCAGGCCGCCTATAAAAGGATGTATTTTGTATTGTAAAAGGGTTGGATAGTTAGACAAGTAGACACTTAGATAGTTGTAATATAGAAGCTGAGCTCTGGTTCTGTTATCAGTGGTAGTTATCTTACTGTAACCAGTAGCTAGCTCATCGAGCATGTATGTAACAATCCGCATTGATTGACAGAGAGAGAGAGAGAGAATATTGTAAGAAGGAAATATAGAGATAGAAAAGAGATCTAAGAGAGAAGGGCTCCAGGCTGTGTGCGGAGTTACCTAGAAGATCTCGAGCTGCATATGTGGTGCAGTAGAACTATGTACTCTCTGTTGCCGCCTTTTCACACACCTGGATCACGTGGCATAAATCTTCAAGCCACTCGGTGTGTCCTTGGGGTCAAGTCTCGAGTTAAGTCTGTCACCTTGTTCTTGACTCCTCCGTTTAGGCTCAACTCCTAACAGATCCAAGGGGGGTAGACCCTATTAAGTTACTAAGGATGATTTCTTAGTGTGGTGATGTTAAACTGAAGTAGTTATTTAGGAGTTTGAATATTTTAACTATAACAATTGAAGATGACAAGATACGAAAATAACACACGAAAGCACAAAGCTGATAAATAATACATATATGAAGCAAAAATGACCAGTGCCTTAATAATAGAGTCACATCAAAGAGATCAATATGCTTATGTGTGCTTGGAGTGAATGTTTTGCGATTGCATCTTGGTATGTTTTAAGTAAAAATTGGAGTATGAGTTGTTTAAATTAGGCTAAAAGGGGGACTCCAGATATACCCGAGAGTACTTGGAGTATGTCCAAAACAAAACCTACATGGCTACCTGCAAGGAATATGTGGGCTGAAATGGAGTCTCTAGGGCTATGTTCGTAATGCACCCATTAGGGTGTGACAGACATCGGCACCCCGAGGTCACTTTTTAGTCGGTTCCCGCTTCCTTTGGGTATTTTACCACCGTAAAGGTTTGATCAAGGTGTTGGATTTTCACCTGATGGTTTGTTAATTGGGGAGGGTGAGTCCTAATTATGCTATTCACCCAAGTGATTTTGATACAGCTTGACTGATCAGATGAACCGCAGCCAAGTGTAGAGCATACACACTGGAGTCTTGTAAATTTTAATAAGTTTTTAAGAGATGTGTTCTTGTTTAAAAGAAAATCCTCCAAGAACCTCTTTCGATCCAAGTGGATATCAATCGGGGAATCGAGGAGGGGTTAATTTTAAATCAATCGATAAACAAATGATAGAAAAAATAAAACAACTACACAAATCTGGTTTTCTGATTAATCCTACCATGAATCTCTTTCCCCTTTCGAGTCACTCGGGAAATCGTGGGGTAAGTATTATGATTACTTTTGAAAGTAAGATATGGAATATGGAATTAACAACAAGATCAAATATACTACCCTGCAAATCAGATCAATTTTAGTAAAAGGAAATAAGCATAAAATGACGAAAATGGCGCCGACGCGAATCCCCCGAGGGGGGATGGGGAATGGGCTCGAAAGAGCCTATTCAAAGGAGGATTTTATTACATCGGTTACAATATCATAGTACTGATAAATCAGAACTTTCTTGGTCCTTATACATGCTGAAACCAAGATATTACATTTTATACAAAAAATTTACAAATTATGTGACAAAAGAGAGACCCCTGGGGGGATTTGAGCGCTCCAAAAGCCACTTTGGACAGCAGCTTCCTTTCCTCTCTGTCAGACCTGATAAATGACAGTGAGTGAGTTAGAATAAAAAATTCCCAAAATCACTTTAAGAGTACCTTTGGGTCAGCCTACTTTATCTCAAAAAATAATGAAATTAAACTAGCTAAAACGGTGAACAGGGAACCAAGCAAGATTTCCTTGGGATCTTGCCTTGCTGTTTGTGCATCCAATTAAAAGCACTGATATTTCATAATATTGAATTTTATCGCAGCAAAAGGAAATCTAATGCATGTGATCTACAAGTTTTCTTTCAAATTCATGCAAAAAGGACAATTTCCCTACAACTAGATCTGGGATGCTTATGATACTTTTTTTTTAGTGCAAGATCTAGGATGTGAGCTATGAAATATTAGATATATGTATATTTTACTTTGATGAAATAGATCCAAATAAAATCATAGCTATAAACTGAAAAGTTAACCGGGTAAAGTGTTGATTTTGAGGGAGGAAGAAGAGGAGAAAAGTGCTGGTTTCCTTGAAGATCCGCAATAGAGCTTTCAAGTGGAATGCTGAGGGACTATGCCTTTGAAATTTTTTGAAGAGAATGAAGAAGCAAACTAGATCAGCATCCTCTCCAAATTATGAACCTGCAACTCAGCTGAAATCAAAGAACTTGCCAAGAAACTTGTGAGATCCGATTAATACATACAAAGAGATTCAAGATAACATGCATATAAGCTTATAGGACATGCTAAATATAGATCTCTAAACATGCATCAAAGGAGAGTGACAGTCAATAAAATTATTGAACAACACCTTTCCTATCAAGATTGTAATAAGCTAATTACCAATCTTAACCACAGATCTACAAGAAATTAGCAAAAAATGACCACAGATACAGGTTACCTCAGTAAAACAATGGCAATAATCATCCACACATGTAATGGCACCACACCGTATTGCCTCCAAAGCTTTTCTTTATTTCAAATGCAGAATTACAACAATACAATAGCAGCAGCACCTCAATCCCAGCTCTAACTAGCTTGGAAGAGGGAGCCTCTAGCAGGATATATACAATTTGTAGGCCATCTATCCCAGGGGGGGCACAATTCCTCATGGAATCAAGTGAAATCAACTGATGGAGAGTTCATCAATGCAGAACTGAGGTTGAACTGAGCCTACTTGTCAACCGAGGGCTTGATTTGGCTGACACATCAATCCATACAATGACACATCGGCCCAAAACTCATCCAGATGAGCCAAAACATGTTGAGGAGAGAGGGAGGGTGAAATTCCCCATAAAGGATGCTCAACATCAACTTTGGATCTGATTTGATCACCTCCTTCAGTCAAGGATTCGTCAGATCCAGTCAATCTGCTTCAGATCTGACTGATTTCAATCAAATCAGCTAAGAATCCACTGATTTATTGATTTTGGATTTGCTCCATTATTCATCAATTTATTAATTAAAATAATCAATAATTGATTTTTGGGGCTTTCTGACCTGAGTGATGGAAGATCACACAAAACTTAGGAAAGAGTGGGTCCATGGGTTTACATGGTGCTCTTAGCTTGAAAATGAGCACCTACATGACTGAAACCGATTATTTGGCCCACTTTATTACAAACTCAATTTTTCCAATTAAACTATTAAAAAATAGCCTAAGTTTTGGAAAAATTAAAATTTAATAAAAAACATTGAAAAAACTAAAAAATTGAAAAATTGAAAAACACCTAGGGGGACTTAGACATGTTCATATGACTCAAAAATGATGTCTAGCATGATTACACATTGACACATAGACTCTAATAACCTAAATAGGCACAAATTCCAAGCCGAACACCCCAACTTTGGAGGTATGGAGTGAAAAACTCTGAAATTATCAGTCGTTTATTCAACAACCAATAATAACCAAGGGAAAAAACACCTTGGGCTGATCGGATTGACAAATGAAGTCTAAGAGACTAAGTCTTTTACAAACACTATCATGCTAGAACATTTATTACAATTCCCCCATGGGGTATGAACATGTGATATGATACAACAAGCACTTCCCAGAAGTACTTCCAAAGGTCTTTTTGAAGTTCAAACAAGTTAACCCTGTCCGGTTCACCGGGCTCACTTGATAAAAACCACTAAGTACAACTTAGGTGGTAACATTCTGGCTCCAACTGTGGGACTTGTGCTCGATCTGGTCTTTAAGGAAAGGAGAGGATATGAGAACACCAGAATATTTGGTTGATATACCCTGTAAAAGCATCTCAACTTGACAAGAAAAACCTCAGTAGCACAAGTTTTATAAAAAACCAAATGAACCATTAAGCTGATTTATTTAAACAAAATAAATGTAACTAACTAAAAGAAGTAAGGTTTTATTATCACTAAGTATAAAATAGAAATGCAGAAAGTAAATGCTCTCTTTCAAGGAGCTTATTTTCCTACTCTAAGCATGATATGAAAAGGGTTAAGTGTAATCAGAAATCCAGTGTAACCACCTAAGCATTTTATTAACATAGAAAAAAATTCCTTGTCTTTGGTTACCAGCCAAAGTAAGGATACCTTATTCAGAAAATGCAAACCTGCGTTATGATTCAGGATGGGTGGGATGGATGGGAGATCATAGGCATGAACAATGTCATAAAAATTCTTCCCAAACTTGTATGTGCTCATGCAGGCTGCTTCTATCCATGACTAGATAGGATTGATATACCAATCAGAACGATGAGGTAAACTGACTACATCATCATACTGATCATCGGGGCTTATCGAATGATAACTCATTGCACAAGCCCCAAGTAGCTCCAAATCATAAGGAACCTCTATATGTGAAAAATATGGCTGAGACTGATTTTCCACTGATTGCATCACATCTGACTTTTCACAATACTGCTTCTCCATGTCTTCATTATTGATACCTTTGTGTGGCTTTGCATGATATGACTCTGAATGATCATATGGATAAACTACATGCTCCTTTTTCATATCAAAGTTTTCCCAGGCATCCAGATCCATGCTCCCCTCTATGGATGTATCGTAGATTGGACTTCCACAAATTTTTGAATAGACACTCCCATTGTTGGACATATCATGGATGGGATTCTCCGTAATATTTTCACAAGTTGGATTATCTATGAAATTACAATAGTCATCACTCCCATCCATGTCATATGTGGCGGACTCTTCATTGATGGCATCATGCTCCTGCCTGTCCATGTCTTCCTTGTATTCATAACAATATTCTTTAGATAAAATGTCACAAGGCAATAAACGTTTCAAACCTTCATCAGCATGAGGGGAACAAGGTCTAGTGTCACCACACACTGTAGTGGTCTTATCATAATTTTCTTTATAGGCTTCTGTTATGATATCATGAAGAGGATCTTCAATATTATCTTCAATCCAGGAAAATTTTTGAACATACTCAATGGGATAACTTAGGATGTGTTGCTCAATGGGTTCCTCTAAATGGATTTCTGGAAAGATATCAGCATTTCTACACACCTGAGAATACACCAAATCTTCAGTGTCTTCAGCTATGGTGACATGAGGAGAATCTTCAACAATGTGTTCCATCATGGGCTCCTCCTAGAGCTCTTCAATATGATCATCTTGGATTTTTCCTTCCTCAGAATCTTGCTGTGTATTGGGAGATACCTCATTTTCTTTAAGAAGACGCTTGATTTCTTCATTTCTTAAATAATTTCTAGGATGCTTTTTTATGGGAGTATCATGGACTTCCTCTTTACTCAAATGTTCAAGAAGTGATTCCAAGTCTTCAATACTTTGTATCATGGAAAAAGGTCCATCATATGTTTCCATGTGATACTCTGTCCCAGATAGGTAGAAGGTACATATCTTTTCAAAGAACTTTTTTAAACCATTCCTACTAGCCCTACCATCATGCCACTACTCTAAAAACATCCAAAGGAAGCTTGGAAAATAAGTTATACATTTATCAGGAAGGCCTTGATAGAACAAATAACCAGCCTCACCCCGAAAAGTACTAGCAAACATTTCCATCATATGGTCTTCATAGAGAATATTGAAGTCAGCAATCAACTGAAGGAAAGATTTGACATGCTAGATGGCCGAGTCACCATCATCTCCATTAAATGGCGGAAGCCAGTTATTTGCATCCCCCAAACTATCACAATAGTTAGGAAAACCAAGGATGTTTGAGAAATTGATAGGTTGAAATGCTAAGGCTAACTGGGCACCATATTTCTCCCTTAATTTATCCAAAATGGTATCCATTTGAAAACCTTGTACTAACAAGGTGGAGCTATCAAGTGATGAACTTTAAAGGTTTTAACATGTTGCATTGGCTCATCTACACACAACAAAACTTCACAAGTTTATGAGAAAACAGGGTTTTATCCCTTCAATGGAGTCGCCATGTGAAACAGAAAAATAAGCATTTATGAATCTTTTCACAAAAATTATTTTTTGCTTTTCTTTGTAAAAATAAAAACTGGAAAAAGGTCAGTGGACTCACCAGATGAAAATTAAAGATCTACTCTAAGCATTCATCAAACAAAGAAAAAACAAAAAGGAAGAAAACAAAAGTCATACTCAGGAATAAAAAGATTTATCCTCGGCAACGGCGCCAAAAAGTGTTGCCACCTTTTCACACACCTGGATCACGTGGCAGAAATATTCAAGCCACTCGGTGTGTCCTTGGGGGAAAGTCTCGAGTCAAGGCTGTCACCTTGTTCTTGACTCCTCCGTTTAGGATCAACTCCTAATGGAGCCAAGGGGGGTAGACCCTATTAAGTTACTAAGAATGATTTCTTAGTGTGGTGATGTTAAACTGAAATAGTTATTTAGGAGTTTGAATATTTTAACTATAACAATTGAAGATGACAAGATACAAAAATAACACACAGAAGCACAAAGCTGATAAATAATATATATATGAAGCAAAAATGACCAGTGCCTTAATAATGGAGTCAAATCAAAGAGATCAATATGCTTGCGTGTGCTTGGAGTGAATGTTTTGCGATTGCATCTTGGTATGTTTTAAGTTAAAATTGGAGTATGAGTTGTTTAAATTAGGCTAAAAGGGGGACTCCAGATATACCCGAGAGTACTTGGAGTATGTCCAAAACAAAACCTACATGGCTACCCGCAAGGAATATGTGGGTTGAAATGGAGTCTCTGGGGCTATGTTCGTAATGCACCCGTTAGGGTGTGATAGAGATCGGTGCCCCGAGGTCACTTTTCATTAGGTTCCCGCTTCCTTTGGGTATTTTACCACCGTAAAGGTTTGATAGAGGTGTTGGATTTTCACCTGATGGTTTGTTAATTAGGGAGGGTGAGTCCTAATTATGCTAGTCACCCAAGTGCTTGTGATACAACTTTACTGATCAGATGAACTGCAGCCAAGTGCAGAGCATACACACTGGAGTCTTGTAAATTTTAATAAGTTTTTAAGAGATGTGTTCTTGTTTAAAAGAAAAGCCTCTAAGAACCTCTTTCGATCCAAGTGGATCTCAATCGGGGAATTGAGGAGGGGTTAATTTTAAAGCAGCTGATAAACAAATGATATAAAAAATAAAACAACTACACAAATCTGGTTTTCTGATTAATCCTACCACGAATCTCTTTCCCCTTTCGGGTCACTCGGGAAATCGTGGGGTAAGTATTATGATTACTTTTGAAAGTAAGATATGGAATATGGAATTAACAACAAGATAAAATATACTACCCTTCAAATCAGATCAATTCTAGTAAAAGGAAATAAGCAGAAAATGACGAAAATGGCACCGACGCGAATCCCCCCAGGGGGGATGGGGAATGGGCTCAAAAGAGCCTATTCAAAGGAGGATTTTATTACAGCGGTTACAATATCAGAGTAATAATAAATCAGAACTTTATTGGTCCTTATACGGGCTGAAACCAAGATATTACAGTTTATACAAAAAATTTACAAATTATGTGACAAAAGAGAGACCCCTGGGGGGATTTGAGTGCTCAAAAAACCACTTTGGACAGTAGATTCCTTTCCTCTCTGTCAGACCTGCTAAATCATAGTGAGCGATTTATAATAAAAAATTCCCAAAATCACTTTAAGAGTACCTTTGGGTCAGCCTACTTTATCTCAAAAAATAATGAAATTAAACTAGCTAAAACAGTGAATAGGGAACCAAGGAAAGCAAGATTTCCTTGGGATCTTGGTTTGCTGTTTTTGCAACCAATTAAAAGCACTGATATTTCATAATATTGAATTTTATCGCAGTGAAAGGAAATCTAATGCATTTGATCTACAAGTTTTCTTTCAAATTCATGCAAAAAGGACAATTTCCCTACAACTAGATTTGGAATGCTTGTGATACTTTTTTTTTAGTGCAAGATCTAGGATGTGAGCTATGAAATATTATATCTATGTATATTTTACTTTGATGAAACAGATCCAAATAAAATCACAACTATAAACTGAAAAGGTAACCGGGTAAAGTGTTGATTTTGAGGGAGGAAGAAGAGGAGAAAAGTGTTGGTTTCCTTGAAGATCCGCAATAGAGATTTCAAGTGGAATGCCGAGGGACTATGCCTTTGAAATGTTTTGAAGAGAATGAATAAGAAAACTAGATCAGCATCCTCTCCAAAGTATGAACTTGCAACTCAGCTGAAATCAAAGAACTTGCCAAGAAACTTGTGAGTTCCGATTAGTACATACAAAGAGATTCAAGATAACATGCATATAAGCTTATAGGACATGCTAAATATAGATCTCTAAACATGCATCAAAGGAGAGTGACAGTCAATAAACTTATTGAACAACACCTTTCCTATCAAGATTGTAATAAGCTAATTACCAATCTTAACCACAGATCTACAAGAAATTAGCAAAAAATGACCACAGATAGAGGTTACCTCAGTAAAACAATGGCAATAATCATCCACACATGTAATGGCACCACACTGTATTGCCTCCAAAGCTTTTCTTTATTTCAAATGCAGAATTACAACAATACAATAGCAGCAGCACCTCAATCCCTGCTCTAACTAGCTTGGAAGAGGGAGCCTCCAGCAGGATATATACAATTTGCAGGCCATCTAGCCCAATGGGGGCGCAATTCCTCATGGAATCAAGTGAAATCAACTGATGGAGAGTTCATCAATATATAACTGAGGTTGAACTAAGCCTACTTGTCAACCGGGGGCTTGACCTGGCTGACACATCAACCCATACACTGACACATCGGCCCAAAACTCATCCAGATGAGCCAAAATGTGTTGAGGAGAGAGGGAGGGCGAAATTCCCCATAAAGGATGCTCAAGATCAACTTTGGATCTGATTTTATCACCTCCTTCAGTCAAGGATTCATTAGATCCAGTTAATCTGCTTCAGATCTGACTGATTTCAATCAAATCGGCTGAGAATCCACTGATTTATTGATTTTGGATTTGCTCCATCATTCATCAATTTATTAATTAAAATAATCAATAA
>LPNX010155279.1:215545-253632 GCA_001517045.1 Pseudotsuga menziesii
ACCGGATTGACAAATGAAGTCTAAGAGACCGAGTCTTTTACAGAAACTATCATGCTAGAACATTTATTACAATTCCCCCATGGGGTATGAACATGTGATATGATACAACAAGCACTTCCCATAAGTACTTCCAAAGGTCTTTTTGAAGTCTGAACAAGTTAACCCTACCCGGATCACCGGGCTCACTTGATAAAAACCACTAAGTACAACTTAGGTGGAAACACTCTCTCAAAATATAATAAAACACAGTTATGTGGACGTAGCTTCTACCCTAGAAGTGAACCACATAAAATCAGAGTGTTATGTGATTGATTCATGTGATTGTATTTACTTGTGTATCTGTCACTCATTACATGAACTTTGCTTATAGTTTAATGTATGTATGTGTTATTCAGTTCATAAGCATTATAGAAGGATAAATGCAGGTTGAAGTCTTTAAGTATTCTGTATAAGAGTTTGTCTATGTTTCACTCAAGACAGTTAATATTCGCAGTGTAAAGCAGCCTTGTTTGTTGAGTCCTATAAGTTGAACACAAGTAACACTAGGTACGGTGAGCCGCAGTGGTAGGTTATCGCAGGGAGGCGATATCGCACCATCAGAGGAGTTGTGGTGCACGGTACCTTAGGTTAAGGATCGAGCGTAGGATACAGTTACATGTTTCCTAGGACGCGGTGATGCGATAAGCGCTAGAGTCATCGCGAGTAAGAGAGAATTGCGCATCGCAGAGAGAGACCTCACGGGTAAGAAGAGCTGCAAGGTGCACACAGGATGCTATAGAACCTGGTCAAAGACACTTGAGTCTTTGGCCAACCCATTAGAATCACTTCGGGTGAGACTTCAGGCTGCTCCGCGGTCTGTCGCCGAAAGGGCCAGTGAGCTAGGGGTGTTGTTGGTACATTACAGTAAACTCAGGTCTACCCATAGTGACCAACGCCTGGGGAGGGGGTGCGGTTACCACCAATCCTTGGACTGGTAGTGGGTTTTGAAGCACCATGGGGAGAGGTCCTTGTAGTGCTGGGTTGGGTTGGGCTTGGTTCATAGCGTTGGTGGCCTGTTGGGCCTCGTTCTGAATTGCCTACTTAGTGCCACCCATAAGGGGACACTCAAATGTGTAGTGCCCATAGACCTCACAGAGTCTGCACAGTTGTTTTGTGTGCAACGAGGCATTGTGTCTTGGTGCATTTGGCCGTGAGGGGTTTTGGGCAGGTCAATTCGTTGTGGCATTGTTGGGAGTGTTCAGTTGTTGATCGCCTCCCTACGGTTGATTATTGTCTTGGTTTCGGGGTCAATTATTTCTAGCTTGCCCTTGTTGATTGTTGGGGGCAGGTTGGTTGGGACAGTTTTGTTGTGAAAATACTTGTCCCAATGGAGTAGATTGAGCAGGTAAGGGTGGGAGCAAGGTTTTGAGAAACATATCCAAGAAGATCTTGTTATCAAGTTGGATTTTGCACAAACTACGACGTCGCTACCACTCATAGATGTGGTCAATTATATGTGTCACAGTGCTCTGGTGGTAGGATAACATGATTTTCACCCCTTCGTCATATCTGAAAGGGAGTTGAAAATAATGTAGGAACATGAAAGCTAAGGAGTTGAAATATGGGTACTTGGCTTGCGGTAGCTCAATGTACCATTTGGCTGCCGCACCTGTGAGGGTGCATTGGAACAGTCTTAGCCTGATCGAGTCATCTACAATGCTATTTGAGGAGCACCATAGATGAAATGTCATAATGTGATTTTGGGGACACTCCCCTTCCTTGCCTTCAAACTTGGGAATGTCTAATGGTAGCTTGGTTGGCATGGGAGGCCAAAAGGTTTAATGGCGGATGGGGTCATTTTTCAATCGAGCCAAATCATGCAAGTTAAGATGAGCCATGAAAGGAATATTTGACCCCAGGTTAATGTGAGATGGGGCAGTGATGGTGGCAGGGTTTGTAGGTGCATAATGCACCTGCATGGTTGGGGGCACTTGTGGTGGCAACATTGTAGATGGGATAATTCCCCCAAGTGTGGTGTGAGAGATAGTGTGGATGGAAGGGACACTACCCCCATGTGTGACAGGAGCAACAGTGTATGTGGACAGGGCACTACCCCCCTATGTTGATAGGAGGGGAAGTGTATGTGGAAGGTCCACTTCCCACAAGTGTTGCAGGTGGGACAGCCTGAATGGTTACTATGGGTGGTGGCGGTTGACTGATGACAGTTTGTATGACCATGCTGGGGCCACCTGCAGGGTTAGTGATAATTTGTGGTGTGGACATGGGTCCTGTAGCTCTAGCTATTTGCACCATCCATGGGGCTTGATGGTGTAGTATGAAGTTCTGGTTCAAAAGTGATATGGGTCTGAATCTGAATCAGAGGCTGTGTGGCCTTTTGATGGTGTGAGAGGTCATCAAGAATGGTCTCGACGGTGTTCGTTCAGTGTTTTGAATTGTGGTGGTTCACCTCTTAGGTGCTGTTGCCACCTTTCACACACCTGGGTCACGTGGCAGAAATCTTCAAGCCACTCGGTGTGTCCTTGGGGGCAAGTCTCGAGTCAAGGCTGTCACCTTGCTCTTGACTCCTCTGTTTAGGCTCAACTCCTAATGGAGCCAAGGGGGTTAGACCCTATTTAGTTACTAAGGATGATTACTTAGTGTGGTGATGTTAAACTGAATCAGTTACTTAGGAGTTCGAATATTTTAACTATAGACAATTGAAGATGACCAGATACGAAAATAAACACACGAAAGCACAAAGCTGATAAACAATATATATATAAAGCAAAAATGACCAGTGCCTTAATAATGGAGTCAAATCAAAGAGATCAATGTGCTTGCATGTGCTTGGAGTGAATGTTTTGCAATTGCATCTTGGTATGTTTTAAGTTAAAATTGAAGTATGAATTGATTAAAATAGGCTAAGGGGGGACTCCAGATATACCCGAGAGTACTTGGAGTATGTCGAAAACAAAACCTTTACGGCTACCCGCAAGGAATATGTGTGCTGAAATGGAGTCTCTAGGGCTATTGTTCATAATGCACCTATTAGGGTGTGACAGAGATCGGCACCTCGAGGTCACTTTTCAGTAAGTTCCCGCTTCCTTTGGGTATTTTTCCACTGTAGAGGTTCGATCGAGGTGTTGGATTTTCACCCGATGGTTTGTCAATTAGGGAGAGTGGGTCCTAATTATGCTAGTCAACCAAGTGCTTTTGATATAGCTTAACTGATTGGATGAACCACAACCAAGTGCATAGCATACACACTGGAGTCTTGTAAATTTTAATAAGTTTTAAACTAGGTGTTCTTGTTTAAAAGAAAACCCTCCAAGAACCTCTTTCGATCCAAGTGGATCTCAATTGGGGAATCGAGGAGGGGTAAATTTTATAGTTACTTATAAACAAAAATTAGAAGAAAACAAAAAGATACACGATTCATATTTTTTAATTAATCCTACCACGAATCTCTTTCCCCTTTCAGGTCAATCGGGAAATCGTGGGGTAAGTATTATGATTACTTTGAAATGTGAGATATGGAGTATGGAATTAATAGCAAGATTAATTATACTACCCTGCAAATTAGATCAATTCTAGTAGAAATGGAATAAGCAAAAAAATGACGAAAAGGGCACTGACGCGAACCCCCCCAGGGGGGATGGGGAAAGGGCTCGAAAGAGCATATTCCAAAAATGATTTTATTACAGTGTTTATAATATCAAAGAACTGATCAATAAGAACTTTATTGGTCCTTATACAGGCTGAAACCAAGTTTTTTACAATTTTGCAGAACAATTAAGATTTTTTTTGGTGAAAAGGGAGACCCCTGGGGGGATTTGAATGCTCCTGAGACCACTTTGGACAGAAGATTCCCTTTATTTCTGTCATACCTGATAAAGGACAGCAAACAAGTTAGAATAACATATTCCCAAAGGAACTTTAAGAGTACCTTTGGATTAGCCTACTTTATCTAAAAAATAATGAGGTTAAACTAGCTAAAACGTCGAAAAAGGAACCAAGGAAAGCAAGCTTTCCTTGGGATCTTGGCTTACTGTTTGTGCAGCCAATTAAATTGCACTGATATTGTAGAATATTGAATTTTTATCATGCAGCAAATGAAACTACCTTAACAGCAATCTATGAATTTTTACTAAATTGCTTGCGAAAATAAGGTACTTTTAGCTAGATCTCTTGAAATTGAACTTTATATGCAAAATGAAACTAAGATCTAGAATTTGGAAGGGATCTTTCTAATTATATCTATGTTTTTTTTATTTCTTTATGAGATAGATCAGAGCAACAAGAAACCTTTAAAGTAACCAATTTGAGGAAAGTTTAATTATTTTTTAAAGGAGAGAAAGGGGAAGAAAGGTGCTTGTTGTTGAAGCAGATCTACAAAGAAAAATTGGTAGTGAAGCACCGAGGGGCACGATCTTAGAAATATCCATTGGAAATCAATGGAATCAAACCTGAACCATAGATCTTCCAGTCACGGTAAACCTGTAAGCTACAACACAACTCCTGCAAACAGAACTATCAAATCTGGAGATACATATGAGAAAGGGATGATACAGTATGCAAATAACCTTATTTAACATATAGGTATTAAATCATTCAAAAATATGCAGCAAATAGAAAGTAAGTAATCTTACTTACAATGATCTATCCTTATTATTTCAGAAACCATTCAGGCAGACAATAATTAAGTGCAAAAAATTGGAAAAATAGCAGTTTCATGACCTCGAATGCAGCATGACAATGACAATCCACACATGAAAGGTACTCCACAATTGAGCCTCCAAAGCTTCTCTTTATTCAACAAATGAAGATCAGTACATAGTTTACAATGGCAAACCCTTTAGTCCAGCTCTAACTCGCTTGGAAGAGGGAGCCTCAAGCAGGATTTATACAATTTGCAGGCCATCCAGCCCAAGTGGGGCACAATTCCTCATGGAATCAAGTGAAATAAACTGATGGAGAGTTCATCAATGCAGAACTGAGGCAGAATTGAGCCTACTTGTCAACCAGGGGACTGATCTGGCTGACACATCAACCCATACAATGACACATCGGCCCAAAACTCATCCAGATGAGCCAAAACGTGTTGAGGAGAGAGGGAGGGAGAAATTTCCCATAAACGATGCTCAAGATCAACTCTAGATCTGATTTGATCACCTCCTTCAGTCAAGGATTTGTCAGATCCAGTCAATCTGCTTCAGATCTAACTGATTTCAATCAAATCGGCTGAGAATCCACTGATTTATGATTTTGGATTTGCTCCATTATTCATCAATTTATTAATTAAAATAATCAATAATTCATTTTTGGGGCTTTTTGACCCGAGTGATGGAAAATCACTCAAAACTAGGAAATAGTGGGTCCATGGGTTTACATGGTGCTTTTAGCTTGAAAATGAGCACCTACATGACTGAAACCGATTATTTGGCCCACTTTTATTACAAAATCAATTTTTCCAATTAAACTATTAAAAAATAGCCTAAGTTTTGGAAAAATTAAAATTTAATAAAAAACACTGAAAAACTAAAAAATTGAAAAACACCTAGGGGGACTCAGACATGTTCATATGACTCAAAAATGATTTCTAGCATGCTTATACATTGACACATAGACTCTAATAACCTCAATAGGCCCAAATGCCAAGCCGACCACCCCAACTTTGGAGGTATGGAGTGAAAAACTCAGAAATTATCATTCGTTTATTCAACAACCAATAATAACCAAGGGAAAAAACACCCTGGGCTGATCGGATTGACAAATGAAGTCTAATAGACCGAGTCTTTTACAGACACTATCATGCTAGAACATTTATTACAATTCCCCCATGGGGTCTGAACATGTGATATGATACAACAAGCACTTCCCATAAGTACTTCCAAACGTCTTTTTGAATTCTGAACAAGTTAACCCTCTCCGATTCATCGGGCTCACTTGATAAAAACCACTAAGTACAACTTAGGTGGTAATAGGTGCGAGGAAGAGAGTGGGGGATCAATTGTCTTATATGTTTATCAAATTGGTGGGAATGATTTTTGGACCCCGGTTTCAATTGCTTCCTATTAGCTGTACGTGGTCACTCGGCCACCAAGACTTTTAGAAGACAACGCTTGGCTTTTTCCTCATGGGTGTTTCTACTCAATCAGTCGGGGTCGTTGCCCATTTTGCTTGGCAATTCCTCTTAGTGGACAGCTACTTTGGGGTTCCCATGGTAATCCTCACAATGAGTTTCTAGGCTGATCCCAAGTACTCCCATGGTTAAGGAAGTTAGGGACTTATGTCCTCAAAGACTGCAGATTATTTGAACTTAGTGTAAATTGATAAATTTTAAGGGCTCTCTCAGCGTCATGAATTGAGTTGGGTTGATTACGTGGTATGGTGTATATGTTTTTATGTCTTCCTATTATCAGTTGGCTGCAAGTGGTTTATGAATATGTTGTAGAGTTCATATCAAGTATACAAGCAGTAAATAAATAGAAATTTGTAAACAGATACAATTTTTTACCCTGAATTTTGATGGCCTAACTAGGTGGCTACTTTACATCTATATTATTCTTTGACCAAGAGAAGGTGCTGGGATCTTAACACAATGGGACTAAGCCCATCCGTAGATCCACAGGTCACCTCCCAGATGCAAGGTTGGTCAACAGGAAGGACGCTTAGCCCCATGAGAATCCCTCTTTCTCTACCTGCTCTACCTTCCAGGTCATCCATTTTTAATGGTTTAGAACAATATTCAGTGAAGGACCTATTACTATACGAGCTGTGCCCTTCGTCATATCCCAGAATACCCCGAAGGGTGATGACTAGGTAGAGGAGGAAGGGTCAACAAAATTGTTAATTTTATGTCAATTTTAGTTAAGCTACATTCATTAAGCCATTAATTGTTTTTTTGAATTTACACTTTGTTTGTACAGGAAGTTGCAGTAAATTAAAACTTAAACAGAAATAAAACTAATGTGTTGGACAGAGGTAGTTGAGCTGCACTGACAGTCCCTAATAAGCTAAAAATTAACCTCTGATTAACAGACCGCATGTTTCAGGTGAAATTTGGCGAGGGGGTCGCAAAATTTTTCCAGAAACAGGCGAGGGGGTAACACGAATTTCACAGACAGAAGTGGTATTCCTTTCTGAGTGAAGTCACACCTTTCAAGGGAAAAAGGGTGACTTGGTCATGCCTGTGAGGCCTAAAAGAGTGACCTCATCCCATGTTCAGGCCCAATAAGTGCGACCTGCTCTAGATTTGGGGTTTTTCTGATCTTGAGTCAGATCTGACTGACAGTAACCTGTACTGTGGCCAAATAGACCCGGATTTGCCTTACAGAGGCTTCAGCAACAACAAAATCTGAGTTTAAACAAGATTTAACCTATATTCAACAATAAATCTTAAAAACTAGGGCATAAACTAAAAGAAACTTTAAATTTCAAAAAACTAAACTAGGGATCTTGTGGGATTGACCTGGTATGGTAGCTAGTTCTGTAGCAGGTATTTCTCCTTACTATAGGGGTAGGAATGGCTCCCTTCCATCTATAGGATGGAAGGGTAGGTTCCTGTGTGGAGAAATGTAGGAAAAAAAAACCAAAATGAAACTAGACAGAAGGAAAAGCAAAGATGGAGAACCCCTATGCAAATAATGGTTAGGGTTCCGCTTCCAATAACCTACAATTACAACTATTAAACAGAAATAAACCTACAAAACGATATAAGAAGCAAAACTGCAAACAAATATTGGTTAGAAACCACTAAGATACTAAAGAAAATACATAAGCGAAACTAGGTTATACCTCTCCTTTGGTGAAATGGGCCACCATGCCCTGGCTAGAAGAAGCACCTCCCTATCTCACTCAGCAATGGAGGAGTTATGGCTCAATGGGGGAGATGAGTGGATGAGAAGGGGATGTGGTTGCTTGAGAGGAAAAGAGTCTCAAGGAATCCATGGGCAACATAACAGTATGCAAGGGAGGAGTTGTTTGAGAGTTACCCCCACCCCTCCTTTTATAGCTTTGTTGGGGACTTTTAGGGTTTTAAGCCCTTGGTAAGGGATTTAGCCCCTTTTTTGGGCTTTTAGACCCTTTCGTCCTAACTTTAGCTCCTTTTAGGGTTTTAGGATCCTTTGAGGGGTTTTATCCCCTTTTTGGAGGCTTTAGCCCCTAGGATAGTTATTTAGGTTCCTTTTTGGGGTTTTTAAGCCCTTTTCTTCATTTTTAAAACTTTTTTAGGGTGTGGGGGTCTAATGGAGTGATACGAGGGTTGATCATGGGTGTCCTTGGGTGGTGTAGGCCATGTAGAGTTGAGTGAGGGATTTTTTGGGTTAACAAGGGCCACTATAATTGGTTATGTACCTCTGCTTGTAGTGTATGGGAGTTTTGTGCCTCTCCTAGGTGAGACATACCTGTTGCATTTGGGAGCTCACATATCCTCCCCTTGGTTTGTTTGTATTTTGGTTGTAGATTTTCTTAGGAGTGTGCTCTTTGTGCACTAGTTGGCCTTTGGGATCGTGATTAATTTAGTATATTTATGCTCTGTCTTTTTATTTTTGACATGCCTGGTATCCTGTCACCCGTCCTTTGTCCTAGTACGGACCATGGTGTCAGAATTGGGGGCATCGCTGCTCCTTACCATTCTTATAGATTTGGGAGTGGTCACCTTCTTGCCTCTACTCCATTTGTGGAGGATGTTGACTCGCTTCTCTTGTTCTTTACACCAATGGTCACCCTCATGGGGGTGGTAGTGGATGTGTGAACGTTGGGTCTACACCTTACTTTGCATTTTATGTCCCATCGTTCAACACTTTGTTTCCTTTGGGTGCATTTTTCATGATCATTCCTCCCTATATCCTATAGTTTGGATTCTTTATTGAATATTTTTAGTTGTTTTGGACTAATATGGTTGTCATGTAGGGTCCAGTTTTTGTACACTCTCTCCGAGTTTTCGACCCGTTGGTTCCTATCACTGGTATTATGTCTGAACTTGCATATATGTTAGGATATCACATCTGCTTGCACTTATGAATTACCTTATGATCATTTCATTTTAACCTTAGGTACAAACCCATTCCATGGTATCACAGAACCTTCATGTTGTTGTTAGAAGTGGTACTATGTGAATGGTATAACTTTCCTATACATGGGTGTCCTAGTTAGCTCCCCTTTGCATCTGGTATGCATGATGTGATTCCTCTCTTATGTCGAGGAGTCCCTTTTAGTCCCGCCATGAATTTTAGAAATATATTCATACTCCTCTTGAACTTTATTCTGGCCATTCCCCCGAGACACCCTTGTATATGTCAAGTTGTAATTGCATTATCATGAGTTTTTCTTGCCTTATTGAGCCTTATGATGACTTTCGTGACTTTGATTATTAGCCATATAGCCCGAGCTTGTCTCATGTCTAGGAAGGAAGATCCTTTTTACATATCTTTTGCAGCTTGATACCCCATTTTTTTTACCAAGAGGAGACCTCCCCTAAGTGTCGTTATCCTGTACATGTTTCCTTGCATTGAGCATAGGTATGCTCCACCGCTTGGAACTAGTTTTTTTGTCCCTTGACACTCATATCCTCCTATATTTATAACTATAAAGCACTTTTATTCTTTTTCAAGCTTTTCAAAATATCTAAAAAAGTCCAAAAAAAAAATTAAAAAACCAAAAAGCCAGAGAAGAAAATATGTTATCTTTGGTAGCATTCTATTCATGTCGCCTTCGAATAGAGCACTGTATATCACATCCATTGGTTTAGTTAATAGTTAGACTTTATGAGCTGTACTAGGTTCTCTGAGTTCATCTCTATCGACTGGTTAAGCTTTCGGTCCCTATGGAGCCTCTTTTGATGCCTCCTGTGTCGCATAGATGTCCTAGTTTTGTATATCGAGTCTATGTTTCTTACATTCAGCCACCATTCTCTTTTATGCTCTTGTTCAAAGGAATTTGAAGCCTGAGTTGGCCATTCCTCAGTTCTCTTGACTTTGCATGCCGTCCATTCCTGGTACTATCACTGGTTCATGCACATCTTGTCCTTCCACATTATACAACGTTGCTGAGTATCTTGTGTTGGTTGATGGGGGATGCCTTAATTCCCTCCTAGTGGATTCCATCCCATCGAATTTAGATCATTTATTCTGGGATAGGAGTCTAGAGTCATTTGAGTTCCTTGAGATTAATAGCCATCATACTTAGACTCACCATGTGGACTAATATTGTAACTTTTATGTTTCCAATATCATCGCTTAAAACACCTATTATTGGTTGTACATGACTTTTAATCCTTTTCTTGTGTATATACGCAGATATTACCCTTAAACCCGTGTACATCGGGATGTGTGCATAAGTCCAAATACTTTTGGAGTTTTCCTTGATGTGGATCTAAATAACTTGTCTCTTGGCCTTCCATATGCCTCATGATTGCTTGGATTTGACCTTCCATTACCCCATTGAAGAACTATATAAGGAACCCCTTGTATACATTGAAGGAGAGAAATTGAAGAGCAAGAGAACTATAGTCCATTGTTGTCATAGCTTGCTTGTACTTGAATCTACATCCCTTTGTACCTTGGAGCACTTTGTTTTCTTCCCAAGGCTACCTTTTCTCATGAGATTTCTATCGAGAGATGGAGGATTGACGTGGTGGAGCCCAAGGTGGAGGACTCAGTTTCTCCGTTCCGTAGACGTGTTGACAGAGGTTTTCACTTGTGTAATCTCTGATCATATTAATAGAAATATATTTTCCTGTCCAATAATGTGGATTTAAATGAATATTGTATCCATAGATGTGTTTAATTTCTTATACATTATTGATTATATATGCTAGAGTAGATGTAACACTATATTATATAGCATGCTTGTCTTGTTTGCTGTTGTTGAGAGCATATTGCTAACACAAGCGGGATTGGAAAAAGCTCAACGGGGATCTACTTCAACTGTGCAGAGTAAGGTATCATTTGAGATCATTTAGTGTTAGATGTTTTATTTCTCTTGCATATTGGGAAGGGATTCATTTTTGTGGTTTCTCTCTCTGTTGTGGTACACCCCAAGCCACAGGAAGTTTTCTTCGTAACAAGCTTCTTAATCTCTACCTTTACCACCAATACCTGTAGGTCTTCTTGCCGCACCTACTCAGCAAGCTGCTCCATAGTCTCATCATCGATGAGTTGATCCCATACCGTGGAAATTTCTTCCACCTCCTTTATGCAAATCTACTTGACTTCCCTAAGCCGACCAATAGCTTGATATGCTGATTGTTTCCTTTGTTGCACAACTTCAGGAGGTGTGCTTGGCTGCTAGTTGGTATTTAATTCATGAAACTATTTATTTAGATCCGGGACTAGTTTGGATAAATGTATTAGTTGGTGCATAGGTTCTAGCTCACCTTCTATTTCATCATTTGACAGTTCCACGGCTGCCTCCTTTATGACTTCTTCCAATGAATCTTGCCTCTGCACTTGCACTTCCAGGTCTTCCTGTTGGAGCTTGATTACTTTTTTACGTGCCTTTGATTTTATGGATGTCTTGGATTCCTGATATGCAACTGCTTTTTTTCAGATTCTCACCTATGTAGCTGCGACATGCTGAATGGAATATATTTTTGGTAATGTTAGCTTAGATAAATTCAAAGTTAATGTGTCCAATCTATGGACACTTGTATCTGTTTCTGCTGCATTTGTAGAAAATGCCCGTGCAGGAATTTCTATTCTCAAGGGTGGGAGAATCATCAGTGTCACCAAATAATCTGATGATTCTACACTGTATTTCTAAGCTTGCATGGCATTGCGCACTTATGTGACAGCCTCTTCCAGCTAATTAACTTACGCAGTGAGCAAAGTCGTCCAACTTGTTTGCTTGCACGTGATATCTTCCAAGGTAGACTCTGTTATTTCGACGACCACCTCTCTAAGAAGAGTTAGATCCTCTTTTTCCATATTAATTACTTGGGGTCAATTAGCCCACTACTTTTCCTTGTGTGGGATTCCCAAAGCTTTTGCATCTTCCTCCATGGGCTCTTTTCCCTTTCTTTTCCTAGTTCTTTCGGTGTGCACCTCCCCATCAGTAGGGGTGTCTTCTTCACCATTGTTAGGTGGGTATTTCTCTTCTTCTTCTTCTTCTTATTCCTAGGAATCCTCTTGATGCTCCTGGGTGCTGGAATTGGCGTGGTCTTGGACTGGGTTCTCATGTGGATCCCCCTGCAATGCTTGGTGCTCCTCAGGCACCTCCACATGCTGGACAATCCATTCTTTGGGCTAGTATTTGATTTCCCTCTTGATATCTGCATCCTTGATGATGAATAAGGTCGAGAGTTCCTGCTTCTTAGGGTCATTTCATAGATACAAGATGATGTTGTGCAACCCCGCGTGGAATTTAATGAAAGGATACCTAGCCACCGTCATAGGGAATAGTCTATACTGCTTGCGCACAATCTATCTAAGTCTTTCTCCTTGGAGAAATAATGTAATCTTTGTATTGACCTTGTGCTTGTTGTCTTTGTGGTCCCAGAGGTTCCAAAAGTGTGCACCAAGGAACTCCACTAGGATGTCCATGGGTTGATAGTCTGGTGGAGGAGTCCAGGATGCAAATGAGATAAGAATCAGAAGCCATGAGTAGTGGAATTTTTCCAAGAGAAGTTCCTGCATGTCAACTGCATCATCCATCAGTTCATTGACAAGGATCTGGGACCGGATAATGTGCACTCCTTGCGCACACTATTCTACTAGCTCTATTGTTGCGACAATGAATTTAGTAGGACTCATCTTGCACAGAACCTTACTGCATAATATTTTTTTTGTGGACCTTATAGGAATGTCTTGATAGAGCTAATGAGGTAGCCCTTTCCACAGTGGACAAGTTGGCACTTGCAATTCATTTCATTCTTATCCAATTTTTCCCTGTCCTTGTGCAGATACGAGGAAGGGTCAACTCCTTGCCGCGGGAGACCCATGATAGCCTAGAACAGTTTTACCATGACCTCATATGGCATGTCTAGCCAGAGGTAGCCTCCATGGAAGAATACCAAAAGTTTCTTGACATACATCCCAACTAGGGTAGTGCGGCCAAAATGCGGCATAAGAAGTAGGTTTAAGATGCCTGACTACTCCAATCCATGCACCCACTCCATTGCAGAAACTACATCTTCATTTACTAGTACACCGGGCACCACGACCATGAATGGATTTCTTGCCAACCCCTCTTGCTTCTTGGTATCATAGTATTCGAAATTCAAGTCCATAATTTTGGGGGTGATTGTATCCTGGGACGCTGGGAGGCCTTTTGGAATGATGGGCTCTTCCATTTTGTCCTACGCATTCACTATCACTATTGGTATGCTTGGGATCCTAGGTGACACATATGAAGGAAACAAGTTATCTTCCTCATCGGTCAGCTCTGTGTCCGCTGGTGGTGATGGTGGAACTGGGTTTTCTCTATGGGCTTTGGCTATCTTCGCTAGGCGACCAAAGGAAGTGGGAAGCTCTGAACTCGATGAACCTCTTGTTGAAAAAAATGATGCTTCAATTGGTTGTCTTGGTGGCTAGGTTGCAAGTACCTACATCTGCTGGCCTCCTACTAGTGGCAGGTGTTGTGGCCTCTACGGTGCCTTCGGTTTAGCCTGCGTCTTCTTCATCTTGTTAGTCAGATGACTGGGTTCATGGAAGTAAGGCACTTCTAATATCGGGCAGGGTGAGGCTGGTGAAACATCAGATTCTTCACTGTCACTGGAGAGCTCAAAAATCATGGGCTTCAGCTTTGAGGGAGGGTGCTGGTTCACTCAGGGAGTTATTGGCTTAGTGGGCTCGGCTCTCTAGTTTCTTGAGTCTACAAGGCAATGTAAATATTGCTATGATAGAGGCGACTGATATTTATATGCGATTGGGAATATAGGTGGTGACTAGACACAATGATGGGCCATCTGATGGAGCACATGAGGCATCCTTTGTCGCCTTTACTCGCACACTTAGGTTCAATTCTATACTTGTTATGGAATTTAAGGTTAATATGGTGGATGGGACCAAAAATCACACCAGCATTCTCCTCGGAATTTCCAAATTAATTCTACTGAGCTGTCACGAGTGGCAAATCTTTTTTTGAATCCTCATGCATTTAATGGATCATTGGTGTTTGCTAGCTCTCTTCCACTTCCTGCTAGTTGTATCTTAGCTGCTAAGACTTTCTGGTTGTAGTCATCTCTACGCACATTACAAACCTTGGTCAAGGAATTCTCCAGTGTCTTGTTGAAGCCCTAAACAGTTCCATTTTCTTGAGGATGGTAGGGTGTTGTCTTCTTGTGCCGGATTTGGAATTATATAGTCAATTCAACAATTATCTTATTTACAAAATGTGTACCTTGGTCCCTGATAAGGATCTTCAGGAAACCAAACCTTGTTACTGCATTTTAAAAAAGAAACCTCACCGCAGTTGTTAACCCAAAAATCCCCCACTTAGCTCTTAATGGCCTACACCACCGAAGGAAGGCTAAGTATTGCTATGAGCAAAGCAAAGGTAAGTTAGATTACCATAAGGCATGGAAGGATAATAAGAATGAGAAGTTTGACCAAAGAAATAAAGGTTTCAAACCTTCAAACTTCAGGAATCAGCAGAAGTAGCCATCCCAAGCTGTGAGTAAGCCAGTTGGAGTGATAGGAGAAAAGCCTAAAGTTCCACAACAGAATAGAGGGACACTCCAATGTTGGGAATGTGGAGGACCCCACATGCGCAGTAATTGTCCACTCGAGAATGAGAGTGCAAGGACAACTTATAACATTCAAGAAGCAGAAACAGTGGGTCAAGTAGCAAGGGCAGTCCCTAGGATTTATGTAGCACTGGAGGACCACCAAGCTCATCACTAGTCAACTGTGGCTGAAGTAGTAGGTAAGATTGTTGAGAAATATGTTTCTCTTTTTATTGACCCTAGTTCTACTCACAGTTACATTATTCCTATAGTAGTGGAGATTTGTGCTTTTAAGAAAATGAAGCATAGGAAGTCTTGGTTAGTTCAGCTAGCCATTGGAACTAAGAGAAAGGTTAGTGAAGTGTTGGAGAAATGTCCATTGGTCATGGATGGATTGGTCACTTGTGTAGATCGGAATGTTCTATCGCTTGGTTCCAATGATGTTCTCAATGGAATGGATTGATTAGAAGATCACAGGGTAAATCTTGACTGCTACAATAAGACTTTCGAATGCATGAATGAAAAAGGGAACCTAGTAGTTGTGAAAGGTATTCTAAAGGTGATTTCAGTAAGGTAGGTTTCAGCAATGTGGTTAAAGAAGTTCTGTAGGAATGGTTTCCGGTTGTATGCAGCTCATATTTTGCAGACATCAGGAGATGAAACTCTGAGGTTGGAGGACTATCAGGTGTTATAGGAATTCAAGGATGTGTCTCCTAATGAGATTCCAAGGCTTCCTCCAAAGCAGGACATTCATTTCACTATTGAACTTGTGCCAGGAGCAGCACCAGTGTCCAAGACAACCTACAGGATGAGTACACCGGAGATGCTAGAATTAAAGATGCAACTGCAAGATTTGTTGGAAAAGAAATATATCCGACCGAGTGTGTCTCCTTGGGGAGCACCGGTTCTATTTGTAAAGAAGAAAGATGGTACACTCAGGTTATGTATTGATTACAGACAGTTGAACAAGGTTACTGTGAAGAATAGATATCCTTTGCCTAGGATTGATGACCTCTTTGATAAAATGAGAGGAGAAAAGGTATTTTCGAAGATTGACTTGAGGTCTGGTTACCATTAGGTGAGAATCAATGATGAAGACATTCATAAGACAGCCTTCAAAACAAGGTATGGACATTATGAGTTTGTAGTGGTGCCATTTGGCCTCACAAATGCACCAGCTACATTTATGTGCCTTATGAATAGTGCCTTCAGCAGGTATTTGGAAAAGTTTGTTCTTGTTTTCCTTGATGAAATTCTTATTTATTCTAAGAATGAGAAAGATCATGAAGAGCATTTGAGTTTGACATTGCAATTGCTCAGGGAGCATCAGCTATATGAAAAACTAAGCAAGTACGACTTCTATAGAGATAGAATTCAGTATTTGGGTCACATTATCTCAGAGGAGGGTATATCTATGGACCCTGAAAAGATTGAAGCCATTATGAATTGGCATACTCCAAGAAATGTGATAGATGTAAGATCTTTTATGGGACTTGCAGGATACTATAGGAGATTCATTGAGGGATTCTCCAGAGTTGCGCATGCCATCACTTCTTTTCAAAAGAAGGGGATGAAGTTCGAATAGACATCAAGGTGTGAAGAAAGTTTCCAGTGACTGAAGAATCTTCTCATTAGTGCACCCGTACTGAAGGTTGCATATCCAGAGAAATATTTTGTAGTGTGTACCGATGCATGCAGACAAGGGCTTGGAGGAGTCCTTATGCAGGACAACCACGTGATATGTTATGAGTCGAGAAAGTGGAAGGAACATGAGAAGAAGTATGCCACTCATGATCTAGAGCTTACGGCCATAGTACATGCTCTCAAGATGTAGAGACATTACTTGATAGGCAGGAGATTTGAGCTCAGATAAGATCACTGTGGACTGAAGTATTTTTTTGATCAGCCTACTTTGAATGCTAGACAAGTGAGATGGCTGGAATTTTTATGTGAATTTGATTTTGAAATCAAGCACATAAAAGGGAAGGAAAACAAGATAGCTGATGCACTCAACAAGAAGGTGTAGGAAATGCATGTGGCATCTCTTAGTATTTGCCAATCAGATTTGAGGCAGCAGATTGTTAGTCATGCTGCTGGAGATGAATTGTATGAGTAGGAAAAAGACAAATTGCGACAACAAAGTCTTGAGAAGAGGTATGAGGGATATAAATTGGAAGAAGATGGACTTCTCACTTAGAAAGGTAGAATTTATATTCCGAATGTAGCAGATTTGAGGAGAGTTGTTATGGATGAAATCCATCAAGCTCCGTATTTTGGTCACCCAAGATATCAGAAGACAATTGCTACAGCTAGAAAGCAGTACTTTTGGCCAAGAATGAAAAGGGATATGGCTGAGTACATTTCGAGGTGTATGAAATGTCAACAGGTAAAGGTTGAGAATCAACACCCTACAGGTTTGTTGCAGCCTTTTCCAGTTCCAGAATGGAAATGGGAAGTTATTTCCATGGATTTTATTATAGGATTGCCGATGACTTGGAGACAGCATGATTCCATCATGGTTGTGGTGGAAAATTTGAGGAAGATAGCGCATTTTATACCAGTTAAGTCTACGCATAAGACTGATGAAATTGCAAAGATCTTCATGAAGGATATTTTCAAATTGCATGGATTGCCTAAGGCAATAGTCTCTGACAGAGATGTCAAGTTCACTTCCAACTTTTGGAAGGGGTTGTTTGTAGATTTGGGTACAAAGCTAAACTTTAGCATTGCTTACCATCCCTAGATAGATGGGCAGACAGAGAGAGTTAATCAAATGATTCAAGATATGCTTCCCATGTATGTAATGGATAAACCAACCAAGTGGGAATATTACTTGCACTTGGTAGAGTTTCCTTATAACAATAGACAGCAGGCATCCTTGGGGATGAGTCCGTATGAAGCTTTGTATGGAAGAAGGTGTAGGAGCCCAATTACTTGGGATAACCTAGTGAATAGGATTGTGCTTGGGAAAGAATTGCTCAAGGAAATGGAGCAAGAGGTTGTAAATATTAGGTAGAATTTGTAAGCAACATATGTAGAATTTGTAAGCAGCATTGAAGCTTGGAAGTTGTGCCAAGTTGTCACCAAGATATTGTGGGCCCTTTGAAGTGCTTGAAAGAATAGGGACAGTTTCATATAAACTTGCATTACCTGCTAGCACTAGAGATCATAATGTTTTTCATGTTTCTTTACTTAATAGATATGTACATGATCCTAACCATGTGATATATTGGGATGTGATTCAGGTGGAACTCAAGGGAGAGTTCCAAACCGAGCCAATGCGCATCCTTGACAAGAAGGTCACAATGCTCCGAAATTGGGCCATAGGGTAGGTAAAGGTGCAATGGGAGCACTACGGAACTGAAGAGGCTACATGGGAGATGGAGGATGCCATGCGATTGGAACATCCATTTTTGTTCAATTTTGTGGAACACTAAGGCGATACCAGTGTAGCATTTTGTTCAATTTTGTAAATCACTGAGGACAGTGCTATTGAAGGGGGAGGGGAATGTAACACCCCGGTTTTGACCCCGTTGCATTAGATGTATATGATGTATATATTGTAAATATTCATGGTGCGGAGCTGAAGGCCAAAGCCCCACCATTGATTCATTATGCTATGTTTCGGGTTGAAATTGTCATCGATGGTATATCGGGGAATGCGACACACATCAAGTTTTTTCATCATGTAATTATGCATCTTAATTAAAATGAACCTCAACCAGCTACATTTGCAATAACTAAATTGAGAAGGGGCATGAGGGGTCTATGGCCCCAAGGGAGGCTAGTAACGGTTTTCGCTGCGTTGGGCATGTTTTGAGTACCTCCAGAGCGGATATGGCCATTGGTGTTTGGGCCAAATCATCCACAATGCTATAGCTGATAACAGCTCTAGCTGTGGCATTGTTGGCCACTCAACATATGGGGGGGTAGGGGAAAGGGGGTAGCTAAAGGGGTGCATTAACCGATTTGGACGTAGATGTCGTTGATGTGTCAGCAGGTTAGGTGGTGGTACCGTACTGATTTTGTCTAATTTGTAGGTTAACCTCTTTAGTCGTTATGGCTAGCAGGTGGTGGACACCTATTTCTGCCATGGGATGTGCCCCCGAAGCATTGGGATTGGCCTGGGGAGGGGGTGCGGTTACCACCAATCCTTGGACTGGTAGTGGGTTTTGAAGCACCATGGGGGGAGGTCCTTGTAGTGCTGGGTTGGGTTGGGCTTGGTTCATAGCGTTGGTGGCTTATTAGGCCTCGTTCTGAATTGCCTACTTAGTGCGACCCATAAGGGGACACTCGAATGTGTAGTTCCCATAGACCTCACAGAGTCTGCACAATTGGTTTGTGCGCAATGAGGCATTACGTCTTGGTGCATTTGGTCATGGGGGGTTTTGGGCAGGTCAATTCGCTGTGGCATTGTTGGGAGGGTTCAGTTGTCGATCACCTCCCTGCGGTTGATTATTGGCTTGTTTTGGGGGTCAATTATTTATAGCTTGCCCTTGTTGATTGTTGGGGGCAGGTTGGTTGGGATGGTTTTGTTGTGAAAATACTTGTCCCAATGGAGTAGGTTGAGCAGGTGTGGGGGATTGAACCGCTTGCACTGGTGGTGCATAGTAAATTTGGGTGGGTTACAGTGCCGCAAATGTGGGCATTTGCATGCATACTACTGTGTTGTCCATGCCATGTCTTGAGCCTACTTCGGTGGTGCAGGTTGTGCATAGGAAGTTGTTGCTCCGGACTAGGAAATCATTCTAGCATAGTCTGGAGTTTGGTTTTGGTAAGAAACAATAGCAGTGTTACTTGGTTGTGGTGGAACTATAGGTGGTGTTGGACGGTGTCGTGGTTGTTGGGAGACTGAGCCTATGATACCATCTGCAGCATGGGATGCCCCTAGTGCATCCCGGTAGGAGGTACCTAGACGGGGATCATCTGGAATGATGGTGTACAGGTATCCAAACTGAGTGTAGATCAAGTCAAAATGTTGGGATTTTAGTATGGCCTCCTCTTTGGATAAGAGACGTTTGGATGCGATGTCCTTTGCTATGGGTGGGAGAAAGGTTTTGAGAAACATATCCAAGAAGATCTTGTTGTCAAGTTGGATTTTTCACAAACTACGATGTCACTACCACTCATGGATGTGGTCGGTTATATGTGTCACAGTGCTTTGGTGGCAGGATAACATGATTTGCACCTCTTTGTCATATCTGAAAGGGAGTTGAAAATAATGTAGGAACATGAAAGCTAAGGAGTTGAAATATGGGTACTTGGCTTGCGGTAGCTCAATGTACCATTTGGTTGCCACACCTATGAGGGTGGATTGGAACAGTCTTAGCCTGATCGAGTCATCTACGATGCTATTTGAGGAGAACCATAGATGAAATGTCATAATGTGATTTTGGGGACACTCCCCTTCCTTGCCTTCAAACTTGGGAATGTCTAATGGTAGCTTGGTTGGCATGGGAGGCCAAAATGTTTAATGGTGGATGGGGTATTTTTTCAATCGACCCAAATTAGGCAAGTTAAGATGAGTCATGAAAGGAATATTTGACCCTAGGTTAATGTGATATGGGGTAGTGATGGTGGCAGGGTTTGTAGGTGCATAATGCACCTGCATGGTTGGGGGCACTTGTGGTGGAAACATTGTAGATGGGCTAATGCCCCCAAGTGTGGTGTGAGAGACAGTGTGGATGGAAGGGACACTACCCCCATGTGTGACAGGAGGGACAGTGTATGTGGACAGGGCACTGCCCCCCTATGTTGATAGGAGGGGAAGTGTATGTGGAAGGTCCACTTCCCACAAGTGTTGCAGGTGGGATAGCCTGAATGGTTACTATGGGTGGTGGCGGTTGACTAATGACAGTTTGCATGACCATGCTGGGGCCACCTGGAGGGTTAGTTATAATTTGTGGTGTGGACATGGGTCCTCTAGCTCTAGCTATTTGCACCAGCCATGGGGCTTGATGGTGTAGTATGAAGGTCTGGTTCAAACAACTGATATGGGTCTGAATCTGAATCAGAGGCTGTGTGGCCTTTTGATGGTGTGAGAGGTCGTCAAGAATGGTTTCGACGGTGTTCATTCAGTGTTTCGAATTGTGGTGGTTCACCTCTTAAGTGCGAGGAAGAGCGTGGGGGATCAATTGTGTTAGATGTTTATCAAATTGGTGGGAATGATTTTTGGACCCCGATTTCAATGGCTTCCTATTAGTTGTAGGTGGTCACTCGGCCACCAAGACTTTTAGAAGACATCACTTGGATTTTTCCTCGGGGTGTTTCTACTCAATCAGTGGGGGTTGTTGCCCATTTTGCTTGGCAATTCCTCTCAGTGGACAGCTACTTTGGGGTTCCCATGGTACTCCTCACAATGAGTTTCTAGGTTGAGCCCAAGTACTCCCATGGTTAAGGAATTCAGGGACTTATGTCCTCAAAGACTGCAGATTATTTGAACTTAGTGTAAATTGATAAATTTTAAGGGCTCTCTCTGCATCATGAATTGAGTTGGGTTGATTACGTGGTATGGTGTATATGTTCTTATGTTCTTATTATCAGGTGGCTGCAAGTGGTTTATGAATATGTTGTAGAGTTCATATCATTATGTATACAAGCAGTAAATAAATAGAAATTTGTAAACAGATAAAAAAATTTACCCTGAATTTTGATGGCCTAACTAGGTGGCTACTTTACACCTATATTCTTCTTTGACCAAGAGAAGGTGTTGGGATCTCAACACAATGGGACTAAGCCCATCCGTATATCCATAGGTCACCTCCCAGATTCAAGATTGGTCAACAGGAAGGACGCTTAGCCCCGTGAGAAGCCATCTTTCTCTACCTGCTCTACATTCCAGGTCATCCATTTTTAATGGTTTAGAACAATATTCAGTGAAGGGCCTATTACTATACGAGTTGTGCCCTTCGTCATATCCCAGAATACCCCGAAGGGTGATGACTAGGTAGAGGAGGAAGGGTCAGCAAAATTGTTAATTTTATGTCAATTTTAGTTAAGCTACATTCATTAAGCCATTAATTTTTTTTTGAATTTACACATTGTTTGTACATGAATTTGTAGTAAATTAAAACAGAAACAGAAATGTAACTGTTGTGTTGGAAAGAGGCAGTTGAGCTACACTGACAGTCCCTAATAAGCTAAAAATTAACCTCTGATTAATAGAACACATGTTTCAAGTCAAATTTGGCTAAGGGGTCACAAAAGTTTTCCAAAAATAGGTGAGGGGGTCACACAGATTTCACAGACAGAAGTGGTCTTCCTTTCTGAGTGAAGTCGCACCTTTCAAGGGAAAAAGGGTGACCTGGTCATGCCTTTCAGGCCTAAAAGAGTGACCTCATCCCATGTTTAGGCCCGATAAGTGCGATCTACTCCAGATTTGGGGTTTTTCTGATCCTGAGTCAGATCCGACTGATAGTAACCTGTACTGTGGCCAAATAGACCCGGATTTGCCTTGCAGAGGATTCAGCAACAAACAAATCTTATTTTAAACAATATTTAACCTAGATCTAACAAGAAATCTTAAAAACTAGGGCATAAACTAAAAAAAACTTTAAATTTCAAAAAACTAAACCAGGGATCTTGTGGGATTGACCTGGTACGGTAGCCAGTTCTGTAGCAGGTATTTCTCCTTACTATAGGGGTAGGAATGGCTCCCTTCCATCTATAGGATGGAAAGGTAGGTTCCTGTGTGGAGAAATGTAGGAAAGAAAAACCAAAATGAAACTAGACAGAAGGAAAATCAAAGATGGAGAACCCTATGCAAACAATGGTTAGGGTTCCGCTTCCAATAACCTGCAAACAGCTATTAAACAGAAATAAACCTACAAAACGATATAAGAAAAAAACCTGCAAACAAATATTGGTTAGAAACCACTAATCTACTAAAGAAAATACATAACAAAAACTAGGTTATACCTCTCCTTTGGTGAAATGGGCCACCATGCCCTGGCTGGAAGAAGCACCTCCCTATCTCACTCAATAATGGAGGAGCTATGGCTCAATGGGGGAGATGAGTGGATGAGAGGGGGATGTGGGTTTCTTGAGAGGAAAAGAGTCTCAAGGAATCCCCAGGAAACATAACAGTATGCAAGGGAGGATTTGTTTGAGAGTGACCCCCACCCCTCCTTGTATAGATTTATTGGGGACTTTTAGGGTTTTAAGCCCTTGGTCAGGGATTTAGCCCCTTTTTGGGGATTTTAGACCCTTTCGCCCTAACTTTATCTCATTTTAGGGTTTTAGGCTCCTTTGAGGGGTTTTATTCCCTTTTTGGAGGCTTTAGCCCCTAGGATAGTTATTTAGGTTCCTTTTTGGGGTTTTTAATCCCTTTTCTTCATTTTTAAACATTTTTGAGGGTGTGGGGGTCTAATGGAGTGATACGAGGGTTGATCATGGGTGTCCTTGGGTGGTGTAGGCCATGTAGAGTTGAGTGAGGGATTTTTTGGGTTAACAAGGGCCACTATAATTGGTTATGTACCTCCGCTTGTAGTGTATGGGAGTTTTGTGCATCTCCTAGGTGAGACATACCTGTTGCATTTGGGAGCTCACATATCCTCCCCTTGGTTTGTTTGTATTTTGATTGTATATTTTCTTAGGAGTGTGCTCTTTGTGCACTAGTTGGCCTTTGGGATCGTGATTACTTTAGTATATTTATGCTCTCTTGAGTTTGGGTCTTTTTATTTTTGACATGCCTGGTATCCTGTCACCCGTCCTTGGTCCTAGTATGGAACCTGGTGTCAGAATTGGGGGCATCGTTGCCCCTTACCATTCTTATATATTTGGGAGTGGTCACCTTCTGGCCTCTACTCCATTTGTGGAGGATGATGACTCCCTTCTCTCATTCGTTACACCAATGGTCACCCTCATGGGGGTGGTAGTGGATGCGTGAACGTTGGATATACACCTTACTTTCCATTTTATGTCCCATCGTTAAATGCTTTGTTTCCTTTGGGTGCAGTTTTCATGATCATTCCTCCCTATATCCTATAGTTTGGATTATTTATTGAATATTTTTAGTTGTTTTGGACTAATATGGTTGTCATGTAGGGTCCAGTTTTTGTACACTCTCTCTGAGTTTTCGACCCGTTCGTTCCTATCACTGGTATTATGTCTGAACTTACATATAGACTAGGATATCACATATGCTTGCACTTATGCATTACCTTATGATCATTTCATTTTAACCTTAGGTACAAACCCATTCCATGGTAGCACAGAACCTTCATGTTAATGTTAGAAGTGGTACTATGTGAATGGTATAAATTTCCTATACATGGATGTCCTAGTTAGCTCCCCTTTTCATTTGGTATTTATGATGTGATTCCTCTCTTAGGTCGAGGAGTCCCTTTTAGTCCCACCATGACTTTGAGAAATATATTTATACTCCTCTTGAACTTTATTCTGGCCATTCCCCCGAGACACCCTTGTATATGTCAAGTTGTAATTGCATTATAATGAGTTTTTATTTCCTTATTGAGCCTTATGATGACTTCCGTGACTTTGATTATTAGCCATATAGCCCAAGCCTATCTCATGTCTAGGCAGGAAGATCCTTTTTACATATCTTTTGCATCTTGATACCCCATTTTTTTTACCGAGAGGAGACTTTCCCTAAGTGTCGTTATCCTGTACATGTTTCCTTGGATTGAGCATAGGTATGCTCCGCCGCTTGGAACTAGTTTGTTTGTCCCTTGACACTTATCTCCTCCTAGATTTGTAACTATAAAGAACTTTTATTCTTTTTCAATCTTTTCAAATTATCTAAAAAAAGTCCAAAAAAAAAATTAAAAAACCAAAAAGCTAGACAAGAAAATATGTTATCTTTGGTAGCATTCTAGTCATGTCGCCTTCAAACAGAGCACTATATATCACATCCATTGGTTTAGTTAATAGTTAGACTTTAGGAGCTGTACTAGTTTCTCTGAGTTCATCTCCATCGACTGGTTAAGCTTTCAGTCCCTATGGAGCCTCTTTTGATGCCTCTTGTGTCGCATAGATGTCCCAGTTTTGTATATCAAGTTTATGTTTCCTACATTCAGTCACCATTCTCTTTTATGCTCTTGTTCAAAGGAATTTGAAGCCTGAGTTGACCATTCCTCATTTCTCTTGACTTTGCATGTCGTCCATTCCTGGTACTATCACTGGTTCGTGCACATCTTGTCCTTCCACATTATACAACATTGCTGAGTATCTTGTGTTCGTTGATGGGGGATGCCTTAATTCCCTCCTTCTAGTGGATTCCATCCCATCGAATTCAGATCATTTATTCTGGGATAGGAATCTAGAGTCATTTGAGTTCCTTGAGATTTACAGTCATCATACTTAGACTCACCATGTGGACTAATATTGTAACTTTTATGTTTCCAATATCATCGCTTAAAACACCTATTATTGGTTGTACATTACTTTTAATCCTTTTCTTGTGTATATACGTAGATATTACCCTTAAACCCGCGTACATCAGGATGTGTGCATAAGTCCAAATACTTTTGGATTTTTCCTTGATGTGGATCTAAATCACTTGTCTCTTGGCCTTCCATATGCCTCAAGATTGCTTGGATTTGACCTTCCATTACCCCATTGAAGCACTATATAAGGAACCCCTTGTATACATTGAAGGAGAGGAATTGAAGAGCAAGAGAACTATAGTCCATTGTTGTCGTCGCTTGCTTGTACTTGACTCTACATCCCTTTGTCCCTTGGAGCACTTTGTTTTCTTCCCAAGGCTACCTTTTCTCATGAGATTTCTATCGAGAGATGGAGGATTGACGTGGTGGAGGCCTAGGTCAAGGACTCGGTTTCTCCGGTCCGTAGACGTGTTGACAGAGGTTTTCACTTGTGTAATCTCTGATTATATTAATAGAAATATATTTTCCTATCCAATAATGTGCATTTAAATGAATATTGTATCCATAGATGTGCTTAATTTATTATACAGTATTGATTATATATGCTAGAGTAGATGTAACACTATATTATATAGCATGTTTGTCTTGTTTGCTGTTGTTGAGAGCATATTGCTAACACAAGCGGGATTGAAAAAAGCTCAATGGGGATCTACTTCAACTGTGCAGAGTAAGGTATCATTTGAGATCCTTTAGTGTTAGATGTTTTATTTCTCTTGCATATTGGGTAGCGATTGATTTTTGTGGTTTCTCTCTCTGTTGTGGTACACCCCAAGCCACAGGAAGTTTTTTCCATAACAAGCTTCTTAATCTCTGCCTTTACCACCAATACCTGTAGGTATTCTTGCCGCACCTGCTCGGCAAGCTGCTCCATAGTCTCATCATCGATGAGTTGATCCCATAATGCGGCAATTTCTTCCACCTCCTTTATGGAAATATACTTGACTTCCCTAAGCTGACCAACAGCTTGATATGCTGATTGTTTCCTTTGTTGCACAACTTCGGGAGGTGTGCTTGGCTGCTAGTTGGTATTTAATTCATGAACCTATTTCTTTAGATTTGGGACTAGTTTAGATAACTGCATTACATGGTGCATAGGTTCTAGCTTGCCTTCTACTTCATCATTTGACAGTTCCACGACTGCCTCCTTTATGACTTCTTCCAATGAATCCTGCCTCTGCACTTGCACTTCCAATTCTTCTTGTTGGAGCTTGATTACTTTTTTGCATGCCTTTGATTTTCTGGATGCCTTGGATTCCTGATATGCAACTACTTTTTTTCAGATTCTCACCTATGTAGCTGCGACATGTTGAATGGAATATATTTTTTGGTAATGTTACCTTAGTTAAATCGAAAGTTAATGTGTCCAATATATGGACACTTGTATCTGTTTCTGCTGCATTTGTAGAAAATTCCTTTGGAAGAATTTCTATTCTCAAGGGTGGGAGAATCATCAACGTCACCAAAGAATCTGATGATTCTACACTGTATGTCTAAGCTTGCATGGCGTTGTGCACTTATGTGACAGCATCTTCCAGCCGATTAACTTATGCAGTGAGCAAATTCGTCCAATTTGTTTGCTTGCGCATGATATCTTCCAAGGTAGATTATATTATTTCGACAACCACCTCTCTAAGAAGAGTTAGATTCTCTTTTTCCATATTAATTACTTGGGGTCAATTAGCCCACTACTTTTCCTTGTGTGGGATTCCCAAATATTTTGAATCTTCCTCCATGGGCTCTTTTCCCTTTCTTTTCCTAGTTCTTTCAATGTGCACCTCCTCATCAGTAGGGGTGTCTTCTTCACCATTGTTAGGTGGGTATTTATCTTCTTCTTCTTCTTCTTATTCCTAGGAATCCTCCTGATGCTCCTGGGTGCTAGGATTGGTGCGGTCCTGGACTGTGTTCTCCTGTGGATCCCCATGTGGTGCTTGCTGCTCCTCAGGCACCTCCACATGCTGGAAAATCCATTATTTGGGCTAGTATTTGATTTCCCTCTTTATATCTGCATCCTTGATGATGAAGAACGTAGAGAGTTCCTACTTCTTAGGGTCATTGCATAGATACAAGATGATGTTGTGCAACCCCGCATGGAAGTTAATGAAAGGATACCTAGCCACCATCATAGGGAAGAGTCTATACTGCTTGCGCACAATCTGTCTAAGTCTTTCTCCTTGGAGAAAGAATGTAATATTTGTATCGGCCTTGTGCTTGTTGTCTTTGTGGTCCCAGAGGTTCCAAAAGTGTGCACCAAGGAAATCCACTAGGATTTCCATGGGTTGATAGTCTGGTGGAGGAGTCCAGGATGCAAATGAGATAAGAATCAAAAGCCATGAGTAGTGGAATTTTTCCAAGAGAAGTTCCTGCACATCAACTGCATCATCCATTAGTTCATTGACAAGGATCTAGGACCAGTTAATGTGCACTCCTTGCACACACTATTCAACTAGCTCTATGGTTGCGACAGTGCATTTAGTAGGCCTCATCTTGTACAGAACCTTACTGCATAATATTTTTTTGTGGACCTTACAGGAATGTCATTGATAGAGCTAACGAGGTAGCCCTTTCCACCATGGATGAGTTGGCACTTGCAATTCATTTGATTCTTATCCAATTTTTCCCTGTCCTTGTGCAGATATGAGGAAGGGTCAACTCTTTGCCACGGGAGACCCATGATAGCTGAGAACAGTTTCACCATGACCTCATATGGCATGTCTAGCCAGAGGTATCCTCCATGGAAGCATACCAAAAGTTTCTTGACATACATCCTGACTAGGGTAGTGCAACCAAAATGTGGCATAAGAAGTAGGTTTAAGATGCCTGACTACTCCAATCCATGCACTTACTCCATTGCAGAAACTACATCTTCATTTAGCAGTACACCGGGCACCGTGACCATGAATGGATTTCTTTCCAACTCCTCTTGCTTCCTGGTATCATAGTATTCGAAATTCAAGTCCAAAATTTTGGGGGTGATTGTATCCTGGGACCCTAGGAGGCCTTTTGGAATGATGGGCTCTTCCATTTTGTCCTATGCATCCACTATCACTCTTGCTACGCTTGGGATCCTAGGTGACACATATGAAGGCAACAAGTTATTTTCCTCATCGATCAGCTCTGTGTCCACTGGTGGTGGTGGTGGAACTGGGTTTGCTCTATGGGCTTTGGCTATCTTTCCTAGGTGACCAGAGGAAGTGGGAAGCTCTGAACTCGATGAACCTCTGGTTGCAAAAACTTATGCTTCAAGTGGTTGTCCTGGTGGCTAGGTTGCAGGTAACTACATATGCTGGCCTCCTGCTAGTGGCACGTGTGGTGGCCTCTATGGTTCCTTCAGTTTCGCCTGCATCTTCTTCATCTTCTTAGTCAGATGACTGGGTTCAGGGACATAAGGAACTTCTAATATCGGGCAGGGTGAGGCTAGTGAAACAACGGAGTCTTTACTGTCACTGGAGAGCTCAACAATCATGGGATTTGGCTTTGAGGGAGGGTGTTGGTTCACTCGGGGAGTTATTGGCTTAGTGGGCTCGGCTCTCTAGTTTCTTGAGTCTACAAGGCAATGTAAAGATTACTATGATAGAGACGACTGATATTTATATGCGATTGGGAATATAGGTGGTGACTAGACACAATGATGGGCCATCTGATGGAGCACATGAGGCATCCTTTGTCACCATTACTCGTACACTTGGTTCAATTCTATACTTGTTAGGGAATTTAAGTTTAATATGGTGGATGGGACCAAAAATCACACCAACATTCTCCTCGTAATTTCCAAATTAATGCTACCGAGTTGTCGCGAGCGGAAAATCTTTTTTTGAATCCTCATTCATTTAATGGAGCATTGGTGTCTGCTAGCTCTCTTCCACTTCCTGCTGGTTGTATCTTAGTTGGTTTGTTGATGGGTTGAGAGCACAACATTCTTCAACATAACTTCCATTTTTCACACCAGGTTGCACTAGAGATGCTCTTTTCATTGCTTTCATCCCCCTTTTTTTTTGTGCACCTCGAACTTATGGGACCATGCCATAGTCATCACGTTATGGTTTTAATTGGTTGTTGTTGATCATACATGCAACCGATGTTCCATCCAACTTATTTATTTTTACCACGCCTTTTTTAGTAATGTGCGCAACCACATATGGGCCTAGCCAATTTGTTTTGAGCTTACCTGGGTGCTTGAAGAACTTGTTTTCATACATCAGAACAATGCTGTCGACCTTGAACTATTTTGTTCTGATATGGTAGTCATGCCATGCTTTATGCCATTATTTTTCCATGTTTTAATGGAATCCCACAATGAGGCATTCTTCCTCCATTTGAATCAGCTACATAAGCCTTTCTCCTACGGTGTCGGCATCTGTCATTTCTGTCAACACAATAATTTGTAGGCTCGACACATTATACTCCATGGGAAAGACTGCTTCTTGGCCATGGACTAAACGAAAAGTAGTGTATCCATTTATTTGTTTACATGTTATTCTCTAAGCCCATAATACTACTGAGACTTTCTGGTCGTAGTCATCTCTACGCACATTACAAACCTTGGTCAAGGAATTCTCCAGTATCTTGTTGAAGCCCTCAACAGTTCCATTTTCTTGAGGATGGTAGGGTGTTGTCTTCTTGTGCTAGATTTGGAATTCTGCAGTCAATTCAACAATTAGCTTATTTACAAAATGCGTACCTTGGTCCCTGATAAGGATCTTCAGGAAACCAAACCTTGTTACTACATTTTAAAAAATAAACCTCACCGCAATTGTTAACCCAAAAATCCCCCACTTAGCTCTCAATGGCCTACACCACCAAAGGAAACCATATCACAACTCTCATATCACTCCATTAGACCTTCCATTAGACCCGCACACCTCCAAAATAGCCTAAGGATGAAGAAAAAGGGCTAAAATCCCCAAAAAGGAGCCCAAAATAGCCCTGTAGGAGCTAAAGCCCTAAAAAAGGGGCTAAAACCCTAAAAGGGGATAAAGTTAGGGTGGAAGGGCCTAAAATCCCAGAAAAGGGGCTAAATCCTTGACTAAGGTCTTAAAACCCTAAAACCCCTTGGAAAAGCTATAAAAGGAGGGTGGGGGGTCACTCTCAAAACACTTCTCCCATTGCCTATTTTTACGTTGCCCGTGGATGCTTTGAGACATTTCCCTCTCAAACCACCCACACTCCCTCTCCTCCCTCTCCATCCCCATTGAGCCATTGCTCCCCAACCAAGAGAGGTGCTTCCACAAACTTTCGCATGGTGGCCCATTTCCACCAGAGAAGGTATACCATGTTTTCTTTCTGTTTCTTAGTTGTTTAATATTCTTTGATTTCTAACTTGTCCCCATTTGCAGGTTTTGTTTTTTTTTAACATTGTTTTGCAGGTTTTATCATAGCTTAGGATTTGTTTATATTTTTTGAAGGAGGAACCCTAACCCGTTTGTGCAAAGGGGTTCATCAAGATTTCTTCTATTTCTTTTTGTCACTAGCTTAGCCTTAGTTTAGTTTACTGTTTCGCTTTTCCATTTTTATAGTCTTTATCCATGCAGGAACCTACCCTTTTGTCCTATAGACAAAAGGTATCCATTACTGCCCCTGTAGGGAGAAATCCTTGCAAAAGAACTGGCGACCATACCAGGTCGATCCCACAGGATCCCTGGGCCAAAATTTTGATTTTTCAAGTTTTTTCAATTTTACCCTAGTTTTCAAAAATTTCTTGTTAAATATGTCTTAGATTCAGTTTATTTCTTGTTTTAGGTACTACTGAAGCCTCTTCTAGGAAAAAAAAAGTCATATTGACCACAGTACCAGTTACTGTCAGCCAAATCTAACTCTGTCTCACCAAAAAACCCCAATCTAGAGCAGGGCACTCTTATTGGGGAAAAAGGTGAGACCAGGCGCACTTAATGGGAAAACAGTTGTGCACAGGGTGCACTTAATCCCATGAGAGGTGTGACTTCATCCCAGAAACTCAGGTTGCGGCTGTTTCTGCATTCTGTGTGACCCCCTTGCTTATTTTTGAAAAAATATCATGGCCCCCTCGCCAGATTTGGTCAGAAATGTGCGGCCTGTCAAACAAAAGTTTAATTTGAATTTAATAGACTATAAATTTCAGTTTCAGAGGAATATTAGTGCGGCCCAGCCACCTCTATCCACCACTATAAGTTAATTTCATTTCCTGCCTTCATTTTTCACATTTTATTTCATGAACAATGTGTAAATGTTAAGTAAATCATTATGGCTTAATAAAATGAACCTAGTCTAACTAAAATCAACTTAAAATCAACAATATTGATTCCCCTTCCTCCTCTACCCTATCATCACCCTCCGAGGTATTCTGGGATATGACGAAGGGCAAGCTCGTATAGATATATGCACTCCATGATATTGTTCGAAAACCATTAAAACTGGGTGACCTGGAAGGTAGAGGGCGTAGAGAAGGAGGGATTCTCATGGCACTAAGTGTCCTCCCTGTTGACCAACCTAGCATCTGGGAGGTGACTTGAGGATCTATGGATGGGCTTAGTCCCATTATGTTGAGAGCCCAACACCTTCTCTTGGTTGAAGAGGAATATCACTATGAGGTAGACATCTAGTTAGGCCGGGAAATGTCCAGGGTTAATCATTGTACTTGTTCACAATTTCTGTTTATTTATGCTTTCATACACAACCACAATGACATGAAATATACCACGATAAATTCATAAACCATGTTGCAGCAACCAAATACCAGAAAAAACAAGCAAACAAATACACCATACCAACTAATTAACCCAAATCAGTTCATGACGCTGAGTGAGCCCTAAAATTTACTAATTTACACTAAGTACAAACAACTCTGTAGTCTTTGAAGACATAAGTCCCTGACTGCTTCAACTATGGGAAGTACTTGGGATCTGCCCAGAAACTCATTGTGAGGAGTACCGCAGGAAGCCCAAAGTAGCTGGTTGTTGAGAGGAATTGCCAAGCAAAATGAGCAACAACCCCTTTCGATTGAGTATAAACACCTATGAGGAACAAGCCAAGCATTGTCTTCTGGCAGTCTTGGTGGTCGAGAGACCACCTTTAGCCAATAGGAAGCCACTAAAACTAGCAGTACAAATCTAATACCCAATAGTTTCATACATAAAATCGAACACAATTGATCCTACATGCTCTTCCTCACGCCTAAGAGGTGAACTACCACCATTCAGAACACTCGATCAGCACTGTCGAAGCCGCTCTCAGCAATCTCCCACACCATTAGAGGGACACATAGCCTCTGATTCTGATTCAGACTTGTATCAGTCTAAACCAGACCTCCACACTGCACCATCTATCCCCATGGCTAATGCAAATTTGGATCCATTTTTCGGCCTAACCTTAGCAAGTGGACCCATGTCCACATCACAATCAGTTACCCACAACCTGGCAAGTGGCCCAAGAACAGTCATGCAGAGTGTCATTAGCCAGCTGCCACCACCTATAGTGACCAACCAACCTGGCCCACTTACAACACATGGAGGCAATGGTCCTTCTACACAAACTACCCCTCCTACCACATAGGGGGGTAGTGGAACATCCACCTACATTGCCCCTACTATGATACATGGGGGAAATATCCCTGCCACTCATACTGTCCCACCCACAATACTTGGGGGCATTGGCCCATCCACAATGGTTCCACCGCAAACACCCCCAGCCATGTAGATGCATTATGCACCTGCAAACCCCACCACCATCGTAGCCCCATCCCATATAAACTTGGGGTCAAACCTACCCTTCATGGCTCATCTAAACTTGCCTGATTTGTCCAGATTAACAAATGACCCCATCCATAACTAAGCTTTTTGTCCACCTATGCCAACTAAGCTGCCATAAAACATCCCCAAGTTTGAAGGAAAAGCTGGGGAATGTCCCCAAAACCACATAATGACATTCCATCTATGGTGCTCATCCAATAGCATCGTAGACGACTCCATCAGGTTGAGGCTATTCCAACGCACCCTTACAGGTGCCACATCTAAATGGTACATTGAGCTGCCACAAGCCAAGTACCGGGACTTCAACTCCCTAGCCTTCATGTTCCTACAGTATTTCCAACTCTCTGTCAGATATGACGAGGGGGTGGAGATCCTGCTATCCTGCCATCAAAGCACTGCCACTCACATAACTGACGATATCCATGAGTGGCGGCGATGCTGTAGTCTATGCAAAATGCAACTGGACAATAGGATGTTCTTGGATTGGTTTCTTAAAAATTTGCTCCCACCCATCGCAAAGGAAGTCGCATCTGAACGTTCCCAATCTAAAGAAGAGGTCATACTAAAGGCCCAACAATTTTACCTCATCTATGCCCAGTCTGGGTACCTATATACCATCATTCCATGCACTCCCCATCCAAGTACCTCCCACTGCGACACATCGGGGGCATCCCACGCTATGGACGACATCATAGGGTCAGTCTCCCAACAACCACAGCCTCGACTAACACCACCTACTGTTACACCAGAACCAGGCAACACTGCTAGTGTTGCTTACTAGAACCAAGCACCAAACTATGCTAGAATGATGTCCTAGTCCAGAGCAACAACTTCTTATGCACAACCTGTGCCACTGTAGCAGGCTCAAGCCATGGCTTGGACAACACAGTAGTATGTGGGGAAAATTCCCACATTTGTGGAACCATCACCCCCATAAATCTACTATGCACCACCAGTACAACCTGTGCAAGCCCCCACCCCTGCTCCATCTGCTCCATTGGGACAAGTGTTCACACAACAAAACCATCCCAACCAACCTACCCCCAATAATCAACAAGGGAAAGCTAGAAATAATCGGCCCCACAACCATGGAAATAACCAACCATAGGGAGTTGGTCAACAACCGAACCCTCCCAACAATGCTGGGGAAAACCGGCCAACCCAAAACCCCCCATGAAAAATTCCACCAAGATGCAACGCCCCGTTGCACACAAACCAACCATGTACACTCTATGATGTCTATGGGCATTACACATTTGAGTGTCCCCTCATGGCTCGCACTATGCAGGGCATTCAAAATGAGGCCCAACAGGCCACCAATGCTGCCAATCAAGCCCAACCCAACCAACAACCACAAGGAACTCCCCCCATGGTTCTTCAAAACCCACTACTAGTCCAAGGATTGGTGGCAATTGCACCCCCTCCCCAGGCCAATCTCAATGCTCTAGGGTCACCTCCCATGGTCGAAACAGGTGTACATCACCTGCTAGCCATGACAACTGAAGAGTTCAACTTGCAAACCAGATGGAATCAGTACAGCACCACCATCGAACCTGCTAAATCAACAACAATATCCATGTCTAATACAGTCATCCTGCCTCTTCAGTTACACCACTTCCCATGCCCCCCCCATACATAGAGTTTTCAATAATGCCATAGCTAGAGCTGCAGTCAGCTATAGCATTTTGGAGGATTTGGCCCAAACGCCAACAGCCATGTCCACTCTTGAGGTACTTAAAACATGCCCAACACAACAAAAATCCTTACTAGCTGCTCTAGGGGTAGTAGACCCCTCCGAATCCAAACTAATCACCTTTGACATGGAGAACAGGGAACTGTGTATGCCCTCCACTATCGCCTTTCAAATCCTGGTGTCCATCCAAAATTTGGTTGTGCACCGATGCATAGTGGATGAGGGGGCATCCATGTGCATCATGTCTACCTTGGTTTGGAAAAGGCTTGGATCACCAATTCTGCAACCATCCCCCATGACTCTGCGGCCTTATGATGGACATCCCACTAAATCCCAAGGAATCCTCCCTCATGTCCCCATCACATTATCCAGGAAGACAGTCCTGATTGACATCGAAGTCATCAATGCTCAACTGGACCACAAACTCCTCCTCAGGAGGAGTTACATGTATGCCATGCAAGCAATCACATCAACTATCTTCCCCCTCATGATGTTCCCCCATGAAGGAAAGATTGTGACAGTTGATCAGCTCACTTATCATGATCCACAAGGGTTAATGGCACCTCCCAACGTTATCCCTATAATCACCACCATTGAGCCACAAGGGGCGACCACACATGCTAATGTCATCCTTGCAATCAACACTATCGTTGACAACACACCAGCACCTCCATTGTTGAATGTGGGCCCTGGGTTGTTCGTCGATACCACCATGATGGCTCCTTTCCCGTTAGTGTCACCACCACCGACACAAAATGAAAATGTGGACTTGTGCATGGTCTCATCAAGCACCACTGCACCTAAACAACAACCGCAGCCGCATCCCCAACCACAACCACAACATCGTCCATAGTTGCAACACCAATAGTAGCCATAACATCACCCACAGCAGTAGCATTATGCCCAGCCACAACTACAACCGCATCCCCAAATGCAATCATCAGGGAGTTATTTGGGCTCATCCCCAATCCATACGATTCCCTTCCTCTTCTCCCCACCTGGTTTCATGAGCAAACCGGTAATGGCCACCTTGAGCCTACCTAAATTTACATTGGGAACTCCGGTGTGGTATCTTGATCCACCAGATCAACCAACAATGCCCCAGGTTGTTTTAACCCCAGTACAACCTATCGCAGTTGAGTCCCACCCTCCACCTGGTCAGCACAAGCTAACCGCCGCACCAACACCTACACCACCCCAACCTAAAAGGTCTAGGGGAAAGAACACAAAAGCCACTGTAGAGCCATGACAAGTCCCACCTGGCACCATCTGTGAGCAACAGGGCCATCCGACTCATAATTTCCCTGAAATACCAGTGATCCATGCGCATCTATATTCCATGGATATAAACGAAAACATCCCCAAGGTTGAACTCCCAACTGCGCGAGTAGTCAGGAACAAGGAATTAAAGAAAAACCATGGTTGAACCCTTTGTGGCTTGTATGGACATTACTCCCACCATTTGCAAGATTTTCCTGAATTTCGAATGGTTCTTGCTGACCTCCGTCACCATTCCCTTGAGTCTGAGATCACCTTGATCGAATAAGTGCACCGCCCACCGCCTTCTTCAAACACCATGTCCATTTACATGATGTCTAGTTCTGCCGACCCTCTTGTCTCTTGTAAAACCCTAGTTTTCACCCCATTGCATTAGATGTATATGATGTATATATTGTAAATAGTCATGGTGTGGAACTAAATGCCAAGGCCCCACCATTGATTGGTTATGCTATGTTTCGGGTTGAAATTGTCATCGATGGTATATCGAGGCATGTGGCATACATCAAGTTTTGTCATCATGTAAATATGCATCGTAATTAAAATGAACCTCAACCAGCTATGTTTGCAGCAACTAAATTGAGAAGGGGCATGATTTTCAGAAGGATAAGGGGGGGATGTCAAACCTTGGGCTATGGGGGAAATCCATGTGTCACCACCCTGTTTTGATTTTCCAATATTTTCTTGTTTTATCCAACCACCACTATTAAGAGCTTTGCTGTTAGTTGGGGCAGTTATGGTTGGGAGTAGAGTGTGGCAGGACTGTCAGTCCTTGCCCACACGCACACTCCACCGGTGGATTGAAACTCAGGATGGGAAGAAGAATGACTATGCCCCTCATTCCATCTGTTGTAAAGGAAAGTGTCCTATGGCTAGGGTTTAAGAGGCCATCAACGTACTGGGGTTGAAAGAGAGATGCACAATGTTCAGCAAGTATATACCAGCAAGTTTCAGAGATGAGAAAGGTCCACACCTGATAAACTGAAGGCTGGTCCAAGCTTTCTCTTCAATCCTCTTCTTGCTCCTCTCGCTCCAAGAGACCTGCAAAACAAGTTATACCTTCCTCAAACCATTATGACCACATATAAGACAATGATAATCAAATAAACATAAACAAATGATCTGAATAACATCATCATATGATCAGAAACAGAGATTCAATCACACATTGAACAATGATTTGGGAAGAAGAAGGACATCACATCTTTATTAATCTTGAAAACAAGTACAAATATACCTTCTCTTCAAGTTGGCACCTCACGAAACCTTGATCTAGATCTGTTGTTTCTCTTCTCCAAAGAACTCAGCCTCCAAGCTCTGCAACACAAGGGAAGACCTCCAGGGCAAAGATGTAGGCAAAGAGAGTCCCAATTCCTCCAGCATAACAATGCATAAATTCAAAGTCCCTTTTCTGAACCTCCCTACCTCTATTTATATGCTGAAGAAGAGTTAGGGGCGAAGCCAAAGTGGTTACAACTGAAGGAGTCAGTTGTATAACTACCCAAACTAACTCAAAAGGCGTGTTTTTATGTTTTAATGTTGAGAAACAGATGCGCAACTATGAAGGAGAGCAACCCGCGCATGATACGCAAGTTTACACAAGAGCAACCCGCGAATATATGCATGCGCGACTTGCAAAACACAAGAGTCGCGCATGATGCGCGGGTTGCACATAAGGAGAGTCGCGCATACACAAAAAACGCATTTTTAAGGTATTTCTGGGCATTTTCAGACTTTGGTGTCTTCTGGAAAGTTTTAGCTAACTGAAATACCTTTCCAACGGTGCAGAAATGAGGTCAAACAGAGTTACAGAACTCAAAATATGGGTCCTCCAATATAGGTGTTTTTTCAGTGACTTTCATGAAGTGCCGACATGCGACGAAATCATGGAAAAGTGGTCATAGGTAGAGATGAAGGCAGAAATGTATTCCATAAAAGCCAAGCTATAGTATTCTAGGCAAACCTCAATCCATAAGTGTCCTTTTGCGTGCCGACATAAGGAAAATCGACCCTCGGACGGAGAGGTGCCATTCTGGTGTATAACAGATGCCCCCTAATGTGTGAGGTTAGAGGGGAAGACGATAGCCGAAATACATTATAAAGGAAAGAGCTGAGTATGGAGAGAGTAGAGAATCCAAGATCAAAAGGCTCGAGTGAAGATACCTGTAAGAGAGATAAATGTCAGAAAAAACTGATCTCTGGTACATACAAGTCCATATACAAAACATCGCCATAAGGATACAGGAGGATCCAACATATGTATAACTGATGAAACTATAATGGTCGCTCAATATGCAAAAAGGCGCCATATCAAATCTAAAGGAGTCATGGCCACAAATGAACAA
>LPNX010155279.1:259854-291423 GCA_001517045.1 Pseudotsuga menziesii
AGAAACAAAGAGAAAAACCACAAACAGACAAGGCTAGTCCCCAGCGGAGTCGCCAGTTCTGTTGTAAAGGAAAGTGTCCTATGGCTAGGGTTTAAGAGGCCATCAACGTACTGGCGTTGAAAGAGAGATGCACAATGTTCAGCAAGTATATACCAGCAAGTTTCAGAGATGAGAAAGGTCCACACCTGATAAACTGAAGGCTGGTCCAAGCTTTCTCTTCAATCCTCTTCTTGCTCCTCTCGCTCCAAGAGACCTGCAAAACAAGTTATACCTTCCTCAAACCATTATGACCACATATAAGACAATGATAATCAAATAAACATAAACAAATGATCTGAATAACATCATCATATGATCAGAAACAGAGATTCAATCACACATTGAACAATGATTTGGGAAGAAGAAGGACATCACATCTTTATTAATCTTGAAAACAAGTACAAATATACCTTCTCTTCAAGTTGGCACCTCACGAAACCTTGATCTAGATCTGTTGTTTCTCTTCTCCAAAGAACTCAGCCTCCAAGCTCTGCAACACAAGGGAAGACCTCCAGGGCAAAGATGTAGGCAAAGAGAGTCCCAATTCCTCCAGCATAACAATGCATAACTTCAAAGTCCCTTTTCTGAACCTCCCTACCTCTATTTATATGTTGAAGAAGAGTTAGGGGCGAAGCCAAAGTGGTTACAACTGAAGGAGTCAGTTGTATAACTACCCAAACTAACTCAAAAGGCGTGTTTTTATGTTTTAATGTTGAGAAATAGATGCGCAACTATGAAGGAGAGCAACCCGCGCATGATACGCAAGTTTACACAAGAGCAACTCGCGAATATATGCATGCGCGACTTGCAAAACACAAGAGTCGCGCATGATGCGCGGGTTGCACATAAGGAGAGTCGCGCATACACAAAAAAACGCATTTTTAAGGTATTTCTGGGCATTTTCAGACTTTGGTGTCTTCTGGAAAGTTTTAGCTAACTGAAATACCTTTCCAACGGTGCAGAAATGAGGTCAAACGAAGTTACAGAACTCAAAATATGGGTCCTCCAATATAGGTGTTTTTTCAGTGACTTTCATGAAGTGCCGACATGCGACGAAATCATGGAAAAGTGGTCATAGGCAGAGATGAAGGAAGAAATGTATTCCATAAAAGCCAAGCTATAGTATTCTAGGCAAACCTCAATCCATAAGTGTCCTTTTGTGTGCCGACATAAGGAAAATCGACACTCGGACGGAGAGGTTCCATTCTGGTGTATAACACCATCCTCTCCACTATGCGACACCATTCTCTCCATAGTCTATTCATCCTCACATAGGGACGATTGTCTGTTCATTTTTCCCATGCACAGGCTTCTTTCCTGTTTGGTCTCACGCAGCCAGGAGAAAGGGCCGTCTCCATTGTCATTCACATTTTCCACATAGAGGGATCTAGTGTGTTTCTATCCATATTTGGGGATTTGGTGTGAATATTCTCTCACGCACTGGGTTCTGTGTTGTTGTTACTCACGTAGCAAGCTGGGGGTTGTTCGGCCACTATCACCCCATGATTTCTCTTGTGGAGATCCATTTTTACGCTCAGGGACTGTGTGTTGGGAGATTGTATTTTCACCCCTAGTATGGTCTCCGTAAGTTTTCCCGGTGACTTAGTTGTCCAAGACGAACAATTTTTTTTCCATGTTGTGAGTTGTGTTTACTAATATGTTTTGGGACTTTTGTAATTCGTTTGGGAGTCATTTTGGCCACGATAGGGCCAAGAACGACTCGGGAGTCATTTTCCTGTCTAAGCTGTAACTGCTGATTGATTACATGCATGCAATGGTTGGTATTTAGACAGTGTTGGGAGCATGGATAGGGGCTTGGTTTGCTTGATAAACCTGGTGTGTTTGGAAACCACACAGACAGATCTAGAGGTATTTGTTTCTTTTCCACAACCCTTGAACAACACTTGAAGGGAAGTTAGGCCCTGAGGGACTGTGTAGCAGAGAAGGGACTGATTCCTTGTGTTGGGTGTGTGTGGGTGTCTTAGAAGATAGGATATTTCTAGTGTAGGTGTTCCTGGATCTATAATGATCTCACCAACTTAGAATTTAGACTTTCCCCAAGTCCTAGATGGCCTGATAAACCCGACCATGTTGGCTTGGCTGTCTTGTTAATGGCCTAATAAACCCAACTGTGTTGGCTTGGCTATGTTTTGTGTATCCTTGGCTATGTGTAAGCCTAATGGTTCCTTATACCTTGGAGAATCATGCCCAGCTTGGGGATGGCAACATTGCTGATAGATTAAGGAGCACGCTAGGCTATGGTTGCATGGAACGTTGCAGCGATGTAGCTGGTTGCAGAACGAGCTCTTTATAAGATAAGTAATCTCACGTATTTTACTTCTGCAATCCTATTTACTGTTAATGATTATGTTGAACATGTTGAATGCTTGTATGCATGTATGTTGCTTCTGTTGTGTATGATAAATAACTATATCATGTATGCATGTTCTACTTCAATGCATTTTGCTTCCACATTATATGAATGCACATGTTCATGGGGCTCGTTTCCCGAATGGTTAAGGCCATGGTAGTGTCCTCTTCATCAGTTGGAGGGTCGAGGATGCTACAGTGTAGTATCAAAGCTTGCAGGTTGCAGCATGGGCCTCTATGGGCCATGAAGAACTAGTTACCAGAGGCATGTTTCCTTCTTCCCAGAAGAAATTAGTGAATGGCTGGAAAATTGAAAAATTTGTCTAAGTGTTGGAACTGTTGGTTCATCGGAACACTTAGTGGGATGGAATTTCGATGTAGCGAAGAGCTAGGTGAAAGCACACCCGACAGAGGATAGTTGGAAGGAAATTGTGGAAAATTTTCTAAGTGTTTGACGTCCGTCAACAGAAAATAGTTGATCGAGTGCCCGCCGTTGTGGATGGCTAGACAACGACGCGTCTGGCAGGTAAGGCCTCTGACCGCTGACACCGTAAAGAAAGAAAGTTTAAAATTTTTTCTAAGGCCCAAAATCGTTGTCTATCAGAAGAAGATAGTGCTTCATGCATCTGCTATTACATAATCCTAGAGCACTAGTCTTCTGATAGGGAAAATCTCTAACTGCCGATGCCGGTCAAAATTAGTTCACCGAATGGAAAGCACTAGTAGATTGGCCCGCCAATCGGAAGAAGATCAAAGATGATGAGCCACCATTGCGGATGTTGAATGAACTAACCCATTGATGCCATAGTATTCAACTCGTCGATGTCAAGGTGTTAGTGGATTATGGAGTCGACAGAGTCCGCAGAAGATAGGGAAATTTTTCGTCGACAGAAGAAGAAATTTTCAAAAATTGTCTAAGTGTTGAGGCCATCGGTGATCGGCGATGGTTAGCTGTTTGGATCGGTGGAAGCTAGTGGATTGGACATCTGCCATTGCAGATAGCTAGTGAACTATCCTTTTGAATGATAGAGGATTCAACCGTCGATGCTGCAGTGATCAGTACTTTTTCCAACCGATGAGAAGAAAATTTGAAAATTTTGTTTAAGCGTAAGGTTGTTGAAAAGTTATTGAGGATTAGATCGCTGACACAAAGGAAATAAGTTGCTGTTTGGATCGCCGCAATGACAGGAAGTATAGTGACTTGGATCGCCGATGTGTAGAGGGTTAGACCTTCTGAGATAGGCTTGTGGCCACGAAAGACATAGAAGGTTTACGGGCTCTGTTGCGGAGGCCAAGATGACTAACCACCCAATGCACAAGACATCCAACCGCCGATGTAGCACATAGGCTAGTTTCATTGCTGATTAGGTTTAGAGAGTTGGATGCAGATCTGATATAGAAAAATAAGCTAGTTGTTTTGACCGGTGAAACGTTAGATTGATAGTTGGAGTGAGACCCGATTCTGCACAGGAAAATTTTGAGTTTTTCAAGTGGGATTTCTTAGCAAATTTCAGCTGTTTTTCAGCAGTTTTTCAGTAGATTTTCAGGGCTGAAAACGAGAAATTGGTAGCAATATTATGCACCAAATTGCGTGAAAATTCATGATTTATGAAAAAAAAGAAAAGAAAAGAAAAGAAAGAGACACCATAGGGATCTCTCTCGGGATGAATTTAAGAAGGCTAAACCTCCTACATTTGATGGTGAGGTAAAGACTGGACAAGAGGCTAAAGCTTGGTTTCTTGGAATAAAAAATTACTTTCAAGAGCATGATTATTCAGGAAACATGAAGGCAAGAGTTTCCATATTCAATCTGAATGAAAGAGCATCCATTTGGTGGGAACACTTCAAGTAAGTAAAGAGGATCAATGAAAGGAGACTTAAGTGGAAATAATTTAAGAAGTATTTCAAGTAGAAATACCTCTCTGACAAGTATTATGATGACAAGATTAAGGAGTTCCATGATATGAGATTGGGATAGTGGACCATGGAAGAATATGCAAATAGGTTTTTGGAGCTATTGAGGTATGTCTGGTACATCAGAGATGAAAAAGTGAAGGTCCAGCATTTTCTGAGTGGATTACTTCAATCTTACAAAGATAGAATTGAGTTTTATGAACCTAGAACTCTTGAAGAAGCAATAAGGAAGGATAATTATTGCTATGAGCAAAGCAAAGGTAAGACATATTACCATAAGGCATGGAAGGACAAGAAGAATGAGAAGTTTGACCAAAGAAAGAAAGGTTTCAAACCTTCAAACTTCAGGAATCAACAGAAGCATCCATCCCAAGCTGCGAGTAAGCCAGTTGGAGTGACAGGAGAAAATCCTAAAGATCCACAAAAGAATAGAGGGACACTCCAATGTTGGAAATGTGGAGGACCCCACATGTGCAGAAATTGTCCACTCGAGAATGAGAGTGCAAGGACAAATTATAACATTCAAGAAGCAGAAACAGTGGGTCAAGTAGCAAGGGTAGTCCCTAGGATTTATGCAGCACTGGAGGACCGTCAAGCAGATCACTAGTCAACTATGGTTGAAGTAGTAGGTAAGATTGTTGAGCAATTTGTTTCTATTTTGATTGACCCTGGTTCTACTCATAGTTACATTATTCCTATAGTAGTGGAGATTTGTGCTTTTAAGAAAATGAAGCATTGGAAGTCTTGGTTAGTTCAGCTAGCCATTGGAACTAAGAGAAAGGTTAGTGAAGTGGTGGAGAAATGTCCATTGGTCATGGATGGATTGGTCACTTGTGTAGATTTGAATGTTCTACCGCTTGGTTCCTGTGATGTTATCATTGGAATGGATTGGTTAGAAGCTCACAAGGTAAAGCTTGACTACTACAATAAGACTTTCAAATGCATGAATGAAAAAGGGAACCTAGTAGTTGTGAAAGGTATTCCAAAGGTGATTTCAGTAAGGCAGGTTTCAGCAATGCAGTTAAAGAAGTTCTGTAGGAATGGTTTCTAGTTGTATGCAGCTCATATTTTGCAGACATCAGGAGATGAAACTCTGAGGTTGAAGGACTATCAGGTGTTACAGGAATTCAAGGATGTGTTTCCTAATGAGATTCCAAGGCTTCGTCCAAAGTAGGACATTGATTTCACTTTTGAACTTGTGCCAGGAGCAGCACCGGTGTCCAAGACACCCTACAGGATGAGTACACCGGAGATGCAAGAATTGAAGATGCAACTGCAAGATTTGTTGGAAAATAAATATATCTGGCCGAGTGTGTCTCCTTGGAGAGCACCAGTTCTATTTGTAAAGAAGAAAGATGGTACAGTCAGGTTATGTATTGATTACAGACAGTTGAACAAGGTTACTATGAAGAATAAATATCTTTTTCCTAGGATTGATGACCTCTTTGATAAAATGAGAGGACAAAAGGTATTTTCCAAGATTGACTTGAGGTCTGGTTACCATTAGGTGAGAATCAAGGATGAAGACATTCATAAGACAGCCTTCAAAACAAGGTATGGACATTATGAATTTGTAGTGGTGCCATTTGGCCTCACAAATGCACCAGCTACATTTATGTGCCTTATGAATAGTGCCTTCAGCAGTTATTTGGACAAGTTTGTTCTTGTTTTCCTTGATGACATTCTTATTTATTCTAAGAATGAGAAAGATCATGACGAGCATTTGAGTTTGACATTGCAATTTCTCAGGGAGCATCAGCTATATGCAAAACTAAGCAAGTGTGACTTCTATAGAGATAGAATCTAGTATTTGGGTCACATTATCTCAGAGGAGAGTATATCTATGGACCCTGAAAAGATTGAAGCCATTATGAATTGGCCTACTCCAAGAAATGTGATAGATGTAAGATATTTTATGGGACTTGCAGGATACTATAGGAGATTCATTGAGGGATTCTCCAGAGTTGCACATGCCATCACTTCTTTGCAAAAGAAGGGGATGAAGTTGGAATAGACATCAAGGTGTGAAGAAAGTTTCCAGTGAATGAAGAATCTTCTCACTAGTGCACCCATACTGAAGGTTGCAGATCCAGAGAAAGATTTTGTGGTGTGTACCGATGCATGCAGACAAGGGCTTGGAGGAGTCCTTATGCAGGACAACCATGTGATATGTTATGAGTCAAGAAATCGGAAGGAACATGAGAAGAAGTATGCCACTCATGATCTAGATCTTACGGCCATAGTACATGCTCTCAAGATGTGGAGACATTACTTGATGGGCAGGAGATTTGAGCTCAGATAAGATCACTATGGACTGAAGTATTTATTTGATCATCCTACTTTGATTGCTAGACAAGTGAGATGGATGGAATTTTTATGTGAATTTGATTTTGAAATCAAGCACATAAAAGGGAAGGAAAACAAGATAGCTGATGCACTCAACAGGAAGGTGTAGGAAATGCATGTGGCATCTCTTAGTATTTGCCAATCAGATTTGAGGCAGTAGATTGTTAGTCATGCTACTGGAGATGAATTGTATGAGCAAGAAAAAGACAAATTGTGACAACAAAGTCTTGAGAAGAGGTATGAGGGATATAAATTGGAAGAAGATAGATTTCTCACTTACAAAGGTAGAATTTATATTCCGAATGTAGTAGATTTAAGGAGAGTTGGTATGGATGAAATCCATCAAGCTTCGTATTCTGGTCACCCAAGATATCAGAAGACAATTGCTACAGCTAGAAAGCAGTACTTTTGGCTAGGAATGAAAAGGGATATGGCTGAGTACATTTTGAGGTGTATGAAATGTCAATGGGTAAAGGTTGAGCATCGACACCCTATAGGTTTGTTGCAGCCTTTTCGAGTTCCGGAATGGAAATGGAAAGTTATTTCCATGGATTTTATTATAGGATTGCTGATGGCTTGGAGACAACATGATTCCATGATGGTTGTGGTGGACAATTTGAGGAAGGTAGTACATTTTATACCGGTTAAGTCTACGCATAAGACTGATGAAATTGCAAAGATCTTCATGAAGGAGATTTTCAAATTGCATGGATTGTCTAAGTCAATAGTCTCTGACAGAGATGTCAAGTTCACTTCCAACTTTTGGAAGGGGTTGTTTGTAGATTTGGGTACAAAGCTAAACTTCAGGACTGCATACCATCCCTAGACAGATGGGAAGACAGAGAGAGTTAATCAAATGATTCAAGATATGCTTCCCATGTATGTAATGGACAAACCAACCAAGTGGGAAGACTACTTGCACTTGGTAGAGTTTGCCTATAACAATAGACATCAGGCATCCTTGGGGGTGAGTCCGTATGAAGCTTTGTATGGAAGAAGGTGTAGGAGCCTAGTTACTTGGGATAACCCAGTGAATAGGATTGTGCTTGGGAGAGAATTGCTCAAGGAAATGGAGCAAGAGGTTGTAAATATCAGGCAGAATTTGTAAGTAGCATAGGCAGAATTTGTAAGCAGCATTGAAGCTTGGAAGTTGTGCCAAGTTGTCACCAAGATATTGTGGGCCCTTTGAAGTGCTTGAAAGAATAGGGCTAGTTGAATATAAACTTGCATTACCTTCTAGCACTATAGATCATAATGTTTTTCATGTTTATTTGCTTAAGAGATATGTACATGATCCTAACCATTTGATAAATTGGGATGTGATTCAGGTGGAACTTGAGGGAGAGTTCTGAACCGAGCCAATGCGCATCCTCGACAAGAAGGTCACAATGTTTCGAAACTGGGCCATAGGGCAGGTAAATGTGCAATGGGAGCACTACAGACCTGAAGAGGCTACATGGGAGATGGAGTATTCCATGCGATTGGAACATCCATTTTTGTTCAATTCTATGGAACACTGAGGCGATACCAGTGTAGTATTTTGTTCAATTTTGTAAAGCACTGAGGATAGTGCTATTGAAGGGGGAGGGGAATGTAACACCTCAGTTTTGACCTCATTGCATTAGATGTATATGATGTGTATATTGTAAATAGTCATGGTGCAGAGCTAAAGGCCAAAGCCCCACCATTGATTCATTATGCTATGTTTCGAGTTGAAATTGTCATTGATGGTATATCGGGGAATGCGACACACATCAAGTTTTTTCATCATGTAATTATGCATCTTAATTAAAATGAACCTCAACCAGCTACATTTGCAGCAACTAAATTGAGAAGGGGCATGATTTTCACAAGGATAAGGGGGGGGATGTCAAACCTTGGGCTATGGGGGAAATCCATGTGTCACCACCCTGTTTTGATTTTCCCATCTTTCCTTGTTTTATCCAACCACCACCATTAAGAGCTCTACTATTAGTTAGGGTAGTTATGTCTGGGAGTGGAGTGTGGTAGGACTATCAGTCCTTTCCCACACGCACACTCCACCAGTGGGTTGAAGCTCACGATGGGCAAAAGAATGACTACACCCCTCATTCCATTCTCTCCACTACGTGACACCATTCTCTCCATAGTTTGTTCATCCTCACGCAGGGACAGTTGTCTGTTCATTTTTCCCATGCACAGGATTCTTTTCTGTTTGGTCTCATGCAGCCAAGAGAGAGGGCCATCTCCACTGTCATTCACATTTTCCACATAGATGGATCTGGTGTGTTTCGATCCATATTTTGGGGATTTGGCATGAATATTCTCCCACACACTGGGTTCTGCGTTGTTGTTACTCACGCAGCAAGTTGGGGGCCATTCGGCCACTATCACGCCATGATTTTTCCTATGGAGAGTCATTTTTGCGCTCAAGGACTATGTGTTGGGAGACTATATTTTCACCCCCAGTGTGGTCTGCGTAAGTTTTCCCAGTGACTTCATTGTCCAGGACGAACTGTTGTTTCCCCATGTTGTGAGTTGTGTTTAGTGATACATTTTGGGACTGTTGTAATTCGTTTGGGAGTCGTTTTGGCCACGATAGGGCCAAGAACAACTCAAGAGTCATTTCCTTGTCTAAGCTATAACTGTTGATTGATTACATGCATGCAAAGGTTGGTCTTCAGACTGTGTTGGGAGAAAGGATGGGGGCTTGGTTTGCTTGATAAACCTGGTGTGTTTGGAAACCACATAGACAGAGCTAGAGGGCTGCCTTTCTTCTCCACAACCCCTAAATAGCACTGGAAGGGAAGTCAGGGATTGAGGGACTATGTAGCAGAGAAGGGACTGATTCCTTGTGTTGGGTGTGTGTGGGTGTCTTAGAAATCAGGCTAGTTCTGGTGTAGGTGTTCCTGGATCTGTAATGAGCTCACCAGCTTAGCATTTAGCCTTTCTCAACTCCTAGATGGCCTGATAAACCTGACCATGTTGGCTTGGCTGTCTTGTTGATGGCCTAATAAACCCAACTGTGTTGGCTTGGCAGTGTTTTGTGTATCCTTGGCTACGTGTAAGCCTGGTAGTTCCTTATTCCTTGGAGAATCATTCCTAGCTCAAGAGTGGTAGCGTTGCTTAGAGATTAAGGAGCACGCTGGCCTATGGTTGGGTGGAACATTGTAGCAACATAGCTGGTTGCAGAACGAGCTCTTTATAAGATAAGTAATCTTGTTTATTTTACTTCTGTAATCCTATTTACTGTTAATGATTATGTTGAACATGTTGAATGCTTGTATGCACATATGTTGCTTCCGTTGTGTATGATAAATAATTATATCATGTATGCATGTTCTACTTCAATGAATTTTGCTTCCACATTCTATGAATGCACATGTTCATGGGGTTGGTTTCCTGGATGGTTAAGGCCATGGTAGCGTCCTCTTCGCTGGTCAGAGGGCCGGGGACGCTACATCTCCACCACCACCAATGGCCCATCAAACCTGTCTCTTCTGTTGTTTCTACACCACAGCTCCATCCGCAGCTACAACCTCTGTCGCAAAATCAACCTTAGTTACCAAGGAAACAGTGGGGTTCATTCCTGATCAACATTTTCCTTTTCCTTTTCTATTTCTCTTTCCTTTTCCTACCATCTAAGATCATGAGTAAGTCTATCTTGGAAACCCGCAATCTACAGGATTTCACACTGAAAGATCTTGTGTGGTACCTTAAACCACCTAACCTACCTCTGAGGCCCCAGTATGTGTTGACTCATGTCCAGCCAATTGATATTATGTTGCACCTACGTTCAGGTCCATCAAAGACTTCTTCTGTCTCCAGGCTTGCCCCTCTTCCTCCAACAAAGACCGGGGCCAAGGCCACAAAAACCACAACCAATACCATTTACATGATCTCTAGCACCAGTTTCCCTTCTGTCTCGTCAGCTATGGAAGATCCACCTGATCTATCCCAGCACCACTTATGCAATGACAGAGAGATCTGTAAGACCACCTTCGGTTTTACCCCATTCCATTTAAACCATAGTGTGGAATTGGTTCTTCCCATAAAAGACCAGATTCTGTCACCCCACCTTGACAATGACCTTTGTATCAGCAAGGGGGCATACCTCTTCACTGACTCAGATGGTTGACTCTTGAAGAAGCCATGCAACAGCATCCACCTGAAGAGATCCTATGCCTAATACCACCACTATGAGTCCCTTATAGCACAGTTTTTTCCCTTTTTGTTTTTCAACATTTTTTTTTCACCATAAGTCAGGGGCAACACCATTGGTTGCTAATCCAAAGTCACCTGGAACCAATTTGAGACACCTCTCACACCTATGGGCTCAAATTTGCATTTCCTGATGAGACCATTGTCTCATGTTTAATAAATCAATTTCAAGACCATTTCCCACAAGTCACCTCAATTTACAAGACATGACATGACGATGCAAGTGTCCACAGACCTGTACTTGCATCACACTTCTCAACTGCAATCACATGAGTTTTCAGGCCACCTCCCATTAAGGAATGTAATTTTATTTTTATTTTTGTATTTATAATTGTCTTTTTCACCGCACCTTACGTAGACCTCTAGACCTCTGTCCACAAAACAATTTCTTTTTCTTGTGCATAAAAATTCCTCTAGACTTGTACTTACATTGCATGTAGTCAATTCCTTCCACTGCAACACACACACACACTCTCCTGACCTCTGTCCGAGATCCACCTCGGTTTGTGTGCCTCTACTGCACCGACTCACGAGCCTTTACCGCAATCTATCCCACACATGTATTGGTATGTTTGAGAGCCTTCTGCTCTATCCATACTACGTGGATGACCTATGGACCTCTATCCAACGTCTCGACATGGGGCACTGCATGTGCCACCATCGGTTGACCACATTGGAGTTTCATTTAAGCTCTTTTTCGACTCCTTAAAACAATGAAAAGATTGTCGAGCGTAGCTGATTCCTTTCTCGCTCACTAAAGTATAGGAAAGGGTGTCTACATCATCTTCTTTATCTCCTTTTACATACCATGTAGACCATTTCATGAAAAGGACCTCCTTGGCACACTCAATCCAAGACCGTTCCCCTCTGCATACTTTTATGCTTTCTCGGGCATAGGGGCCGCACTTTATGAAAAATCCCACCACAGGTTGTTGTTAAACTCTTTTCCAGCCGTCTCAACAAGAAAATATTTCCAAGCAAACTTGGTTTCATCCATGCTCGTAAAAGTATATGAATGACTGTCCAGTCAGTACAGGTTTAAGAAGTCTCTCATCCCCTACAGGATGGGTGAGCTCTCTTGTGTATACTTTTATCCTTTTTTAGGCATAGGAGACTACCAACAAAAAAGATCCCCCACTGGAGTCTTCTTTGTGCTTTTAGACTCTCTAAAATTGAAAGCACTATCGAGCATTTACCTTCTTGGGCTTGCCAAAAATCCATGAGATCATACCACAACGGTGTCCCTAGACACCACCCCACACAAAAAAGTTTGGAAGCATCCCCAAATTGGGTCGCCTTTGTTCAGAGTACTCTGCAATGTGTCTTCCTTAGATCCCATCAGTATCAAAAGTGTCCACCTCCTCCAAGTATTTCCCATCTGCAGTGACATTCCCGGTATTACAGCTATGATCCCATTCCCTTGAGTTAGTTTGATTTGCTGCCTGGTATACCCTGTCGTTATACTCTGAAAAAAGGAATTTTGAGTCTCCCACTCCCCCCCTACCCATGTATAGTTCTTTCCCTTCCCTCCCCTCCCCCCCAATTCAGTGAGTCAGTCCGTATATTACTTCACACCTTTCAGTTTTCTCCCTCACATCCCTGGTTAAGGAAACATCATTGCCTTGGCTAGGGGCACGTCTCCCTCTATTGATGCCAACACACATATTCCATAGGATATACCAAGAGGTCCCTGTACCTTGGTTTCATTGACATCATTGATGAGTTCCTTGGAGCACTTGAGAGGAGTCCTTAGTGCCTCTCGGGATGGTTGTTTCTCATGTGCTCAACTTCAACTCCATCATCACACCATTGAGGTTCGTGCAGGGTTTGTTCCACACAGTACTTGGTCGAAGACCCCGAATGTCACCCTGTTAATTCCCAAAAAGTGTTCACTACCTCATCTACCCCACTACATGGCTCATTTGTTCATTTTCCTACCATATTTCATTCAAAAACCTGAAAATCCCACCAAAAAGCCTCCAAAAGGCCAAAAAACCCCTTTTTTCCTCCAAAAATATCCAAAATTCCTCTAAAATAGAAAAAATCCCCAAAAGGGAAGAAAAAATATAAAATAATGAGGAAAAGGAGGAAAAAACCTTAAACAGCTGCCCTAAACCACATGGTTTCCAAAAACCATGGGCCAGCACTCCACCACTAAAAAATTATAAATAAGTGATGGAGACCCCTCATTTCACATCCATAATCATAAGCATCCTTACTCTACCAAAACAGCTGTGGAAACCCTAGCTCACCCTTGAACTACTTTCACCATTGAGAGCCCCTTTTGGCCCATTTCCACCATCGGAGAAGGAGAAGGAGCAGGCTGGAGCTTGGAGCAACCGTCTTCGATCACTGCGAAGAGCTTCACCAACCTTCACACCGGAGGTAATACCAATATAAAAACCATTATTTACATTTTGTTGTTTTGTTTCATGCATATATTTAGAGTAGTTCATTTTTCTGTTTAGCATTTCCATTTGCATTTTATTAAACTGCTACTAAGGAGTCACTTCTCCTTAGTAGGTGCTCATTCGCACAAGCTAGGGGTAAAACCCTAGCTACAGTTTTGGTGACTCCACTGGTTTTTCTTTTGAATCTCTATTTTCAGTTAGTTTTTTCCTTTCGGCTGTCCCTTTCGGCCGCTGTAAACCACATTTTTTCCTTCTGCAGTCGCGTCCCGACTGCGTCTTTCAGGACTTTACCTACGACCCGACCGCGGTTATTAGACCATCTCCGGCGCCCTTCCAGTGGATTCAAGTCTATTACCTGCGATCCGACCGCGGCTATTTAGCCTGTTTGTTGCGATCAGGTTGCGCCTGTCAGCCATTTTCCTGCATCCCGACTGCGACTTTCATCCCATTTGCTGCGATCCGAACGCAGCTTTCAGCCCCCTAGCTGTGTCCCGACCGCGACTTTCAGCCCATTTGATGCGACCTGAACTCGGCTTTCAGACCCCTAGCTGCAACCCGACCGTGACTGTCAGCCCCTTCCCTATGATCAGACCGCGTCTATCATCCATAAAGCCGCGACCTGTCCGTGCCTGTTTCGTTCAAACCCGTGGTCCGACCGCCCCCTTTTGCCTCAAAACCACGGTCTACTTTCTACAAATTTTACTGTTTTTGAACCCAGCCCTTTGCTGCAATATTTTATGCATCTGCACAGCCATCTGTTCCACCTACATCCCTACTTCCTTACAGCCTTTTCTGCAACATAATTTCTATTCCATTTTACAGAATCTGTTTGAAATTTCAGCATTTTTATTCAGAAAATTTTGCATGTTAAAGTTGTGGATTCAATATTATTGATTAGAAGGTTGCCCCTTTGTGTGGCACTTCTATTTCGGGTTCATCACCTCATGAGCACACACTCTGTCACCTAATTCAAGTGAGACTTAAAAAACTACTTAACTCAACCAACATTCTAACTCCACTTGGGGAACACAAAAGAATCTTTGTAGTTAGGTAGGATCGGGGGGATAGGATTCCAATAACACCCCTCGGTTACTTACACTTGAGACATAGTTGTTGTCCAATTAGGGAACCAAAATCCCCTAGTACTTTTTGGCACGGTCACAACCAGTTTACCAGAAGGCCTCTCCCTTAGGAGGGTTGAAGTCGCGAGATTGGTTCCGGAGGCCTGAGTGGAATACCGCACTCCATTCAGTAACTGAAGGGCTACCTTTCGCAGTTCTCGGGATATCCCTGTATAGGGGTATTGCAGTAAAAGGACCAAATGGCAGATTCACCTTTCTGGACGTGTCATGAACGGGGTATCTTAGTCGCCATTCTTCTAGGATTGACTTCCCGGTGTCCCTCCCGGTAGGGGGATATCTTAGCCACTTGGCTTTCCTATTCATATTGTCTGACTTGGATTTCATCACCTTGCAGAGGATATGTTTAGTTGAGTCAGAATACTTTTAGTTAGGTGTTTGCATGCTCCCTTACCTCCTTTTTGGTCTAGTGAGTCCACCGTTTTTTATTTTTAGGAAACCTGCTATTTGTTGGTATTCTGACCATTTCTGTTGACACTCCACCTATTGTAGCACAGCTGTTACATTGGGTGTTTTGAGTTGGTTGTTGGCCTGAGTGCCCTATTTTTTGAGCTCTCCTTCTGCACACTGGGTTGCATTAGGGTTTTTGAGATGTCTTTTACTCACCTCAACCCATAGAGATTTTACACCATCTGTCACCATTGAGTCTCCGAGACATTCTCGGCGCCTCAGGGGCCAACCCCCATAGCACGGTTCACTTGACACCACCCGTCATCGACACAGATCATCTTCACTTGATCCCACTTATCATAGAACTCGAGCCTTGTCACTTCACTCCACTCGTCAGTGGCATCGAACTCCATCACCCGATAGTGACGCCCCTTATTTTACCTCCGATTCTGAGCCAGAGTCTGAGAACCCCATTTACACTACTCCTACTAGCCCCATGGCTGGTGTGACTTCCACTCCCATCTTGGTAGAGATCGTTGGTGGCCCATCCACCACTACACCAGCTACCACACCTGCTTTGGGTATGCCCTCCATGGGGCCCCCATCTACCATTCCCCTCACGGCACCTATTCCCGCAGCAGGAATACCTATTCCCACTCCATCATTGGCTCACACTACCCAGGGCGGTGCAGGACCATCCCACATCACCTTAGTTCCCCCACTTGGGGGAAACCTCCCTAATGCTACCCCTCCACTTGGGGGCATTGGCCTCAACTTGGACCAACCCACTACCGTGTCACATCCTACTTCCAGTTTTCCCTTCATGGCTAGCCTCAACCTGCCTGACCTAGCCAGATTAACCAACGACCCTATCCGACACGACCCTGTGTGGCCTCACATGCCCACCAAGCTCCCCTCTGACATCCCCAAGTTCGAGGGAAAGGCAGGTGAGGACCCACAAAACCACATTATGTCCTTCCATCTATGGTGTTCCTCCAACTCCATAGTAGACGACTCTATTTGCCTCCGTCTCTTACAACGCACCTTCACTGGCTCTGCAGCCAAGTGGTATATCGAGCAACCCCATGGAACCCATGCCACCTTTTCTTCCCTTGCATCAACCTTCCTACAGTTCTTCCAGTTACCTGTCCGCTATGATGCGGGTGTTGAGATCCTACTATCGTGTAGACAGAACATGGCTACCCACATCACGGACCACATTCATGAGTGGCGTCGACGCCGTAGCCTATGCAAGATTAAGTTAGACGACCGTAACTTCCTAGATTGGTTCCTCAAATCCCTCCTTCCTGTCATTGCTAAGGATGTGGCATCTGAAAGACCCCAGTCTGAAGAAGAGGCCATCCTTAAGGCCCAATAATTCGACCTCATTTACGCCCAGTCGGGTTATCTCTACACCATCATACCTGACGCCCCTCACGGTGAGTCCTCCCAGCACGATGCACCTGGGGCATCCCACGCTGCTGACGGCATCATTGGCCGTGTCTCTTCGCATCCTCAACCATTTTCCATAGCACGTCCTACCCCTGGCCCTGACCTTTCACAGGCTACCTCCCAGTCTAGAATAACCAACTCGTATGCTCCCATGGCACACCACCATTCTCATGGACCCTCATGTCCACTGTAGTGTTTTGGTCATGCGACTCTCGCTTACGCCCCCCCGGTCGCACCTCAGCCCTACTACCACCAGCAGGCTGCACCAGCTCCTGCGCCTTCACCAGCCCAACCTGCTTATTACCCGCCACAGGCAGCCGCTGCGGAAAACCCACAACCCGTTCCGCAGCCCTATCAGCAACCCCCTCAAGTTGCTGCCCCTGCGCAGCCTCCACCTACATATCATCCACCGCAACCTACTCCAGCACCTACGCAACCTCAGAATCCACCTGTTTCCCAAGGGAAAGTTTACGCTCAACAAAACCCGCAGCAAAACCAGAACAACCAACGCAACCAGGGCCAACAAAACCGTGGCAGGGGCCAAAATCGTGGAAATAACCAACCTGCAGACCAAGCTGGTCAACCCCCTAATCCCCCTGATAATAATAATGTGGCCCCTGCTAACCAAAACCCTGATCGCCTGCCCAAGCAGGCTAAAAACCCCAATTTGCGAACAAACCATCCTTGTTCTATTTGCAAGGTCTATGGCCACTACACACATTTTTGCCCACACATGGAGCGAGTTCGGCAACTTTGGGCTGAAGATGCCCACCATTGAGGAGATCCACCCCTCGTGTTCTCCCCCTTCAAGAGAGGTTAATACCATTTATATGATCTCTTCCGCCGCTACTCGCTCGTCAACCAATTTGACGACACAAACTTTCCGCACTGATGAGGAGATCCTCGAGGCTCTCACTGCCCTGGAGTATCCCTGGGATGACATGCACCATCGTTTCTACTTTCTCCCAGATGAATCCTCTTCTAACACTGCTACCCAATTTGCAGTTGAATCCAAAGACTTCCTTCCCCCCAAGGTCGACTGGTTCAAGGACCCTATTCCTGCTCCTGACGCCTTTGAGGAGGGTAATATGGCCAACATCTCACCTGTCATCCAAATTGATATCGCTGCCCCAGGAAGCACCCCCGAACTCATCACTTTAGGAGCCTCTTACAGTGAACAAGAGATTGAGGAATACAAAAAACTCTTCAGAGAATTCCGTGATGTCTTTGCCTGGTCCTACACCGAAATGCCCGGTCTTGACCCTGCCATTATAGAGCACCACATTGACACATAGCCTGACGTTCCCCCCGTTCGTCAGAAACAACGTCCCATTCATCCCTCAAAACTCCCAGCTATCAAAGCAGAGATTGAGAAACTTTGCAAGGCAGGCTTCATTTATCCTATTGTCTATACCACCTGGGTTTCAAACCCTATGCCCGTTAACAAAAAACAAGGCACCATTAGAGTATGCACTGACTTCTGAGATTTAAACCGCGCCTGTCCCAAAGACAATTTCCCCACGCCATTTATTGACCAGCTGATCGATGCGTGTGTGGGGCATGAAATCCTCTCGTTCATGGATGGTTTTTCTAAATACAATCAGATCCAAATCCGAAAGGAAGACCAGTACAAAACTGCCTTTACTACCCCATGGGGAACCTTTGCCTATCGCGTCATGCCTTTTGGCCTCAAAAATGATGGTGCCACATTCCAACGAGCCATGACCTATTGCTTTCATGATTTGGTCCATATCCTGCTCGTCTACCTTGATGACCTTACAGCTCGTTCCCGGAAACGATCAGACCACCTTAACGACCTTCGGCAAGTTTTTTTGCGTTGTCGCAAATATCAGATCCACTTGAACCCACACAAGTGTGTCTTTTGCGTTCCGGCAGGCCGATTGTTGGGTTTCATTGTTTCCCAGAAAGGAATTACTATTGATCCCCTGAAATTCCAAGCCATCTTAGACCTTCCCTCTCCTCGCATGCTCCGGCAACTCCAAAGCTTGCAAGGGCAATCAAATTTCCTTCGACGCTTCGTTCCTGATTACACCACAACTGTTCACAGTTTCTTGCGCCTACTCCGTACCCACATCCCCTTTGTCTGGGACAAGCAAGCAGAAGTTGCATTCGAAGCCCTGAAGAAAGCTCTCACACAAGCCCCCTTGATCTCCCCTCCAGATTTTTCTCAGGATTTCATTCTCTACGTCTCAGCTTCCGAGCATGCTGTGTCCAGAGTCTTGGTTCAAGAAGACACCTCACACCAAGAGCATGTCATTTACTACGTCAGCCAAACCTTGTCCGACCCACCCCTACGTTACCCATATGAGGAGAGACTAGCCCTAGCAGTGGTCTTTTCCATCCAAAAATTGCGACACTACATTTTACTTAGTCATACCACAGTCGTCGCCGACTCCAACCCCATGGTATATCTCCTAAACCGGTGGATCCTGCAAGGTCATGCGGCTAAATGGGTCATTATCCTCCAAGAATATGACCTCAAATTCCGAACACCTAAGAGCACTAAAGCCCCTGCACTTGCCCAGCTCATCACTGATCTCCCTTCCTTTCTCCCGGCCCCACCCATCTCCGATGAGTTACCCGACAATTACTTGTTCACTATCTCGTCTGATGACCCATGGTACGGTGATATCTTGTTATACTTATGCACACAGAAGTTTCGACCCACAGTCACTCATAATGGACGTCGTCGTATCCATCACCAGGCCTCTCGCTACCTCCTCTTAGGAGATGTCCTTTACCGGCGAGGGGTTGACACAATTCTTCGTCGTTGCCTTACACATGAGCAAGTTGAGCACGTCCTTAATGATTGTCATAGCGGTACCTGCGGCATCCATTTCTCAGGGATGGCCACTGCCCAAAAGGTCATCCACGCTGGATACTTTTGGCCCACACTTTTCACCGACTGCATCACTGCGGTCAAGCATTGCCATAACTGCCAAATTTTTGCCCCTAAAACCCAGACACCACCTGCTCCTTTACACTCGGTCGTCACCATTGGTCCCTTTTGTAAGTGGGCCATGGATTTCATGGAGTGTAGACCCCCATCTGCGAATGGCCATAAGTACATTGTCATCGTCATCGATTACTTCACCAAATGGGCGGAATCCATGCCCACCTTCAATTGTACCACTGACACTGCTGCCCGTTTCTTTTTTAACCATGTTATCACTCGATTCGGGGTCCATAAACAATTGGTCTCAAACCATGGATCTCACTTTGAAGATTCTGTGTGGCGCGAGTTATCCACCCTCCTCAAGTTTGAACACCAATTTTCCTCTGCTTACTACCCTCAAGGAAACGATCAAGTAGAAGCTGTTAACAAAATCCTAAAAACCATACTCCAACGCACTGTTGACCGGCATAATTCCAATTGGCACCATATGCTTTTCCCTGCCTTATGGGCTTACCGTACCTCCACCAAAACCGCCACTGGTTTTACCCCGTTTCATCTCGTTCACGGTGTCGAGTCTGTCCTCCCCATCGAGTGTTAGATACCCGCCTTGCATATCACCGTTGAGCTCCTCCCCGATACCTCCCCCCTCGAGCAATGTTTGCTATCCCTCAAACAAGCAAATGAATATCATCGTGCCACTCTCCAGAACATCGAAGTGGCCAAAAACCGCTCGAAAGCCGGTTATGACAAACATGTCCACCCTCGAACTTTCCACGAAGGGGACCTCGTCCTCGCCTATGACCAAGCCCATGACAAAACCGGTAAAGGAAAGTTTGAATCCATGTGGCAAGGCCCTTACATTGTGCAGACTTGCCTTGGCAAGGGGGCATACATTTTAGCCGATTCTGAAGGCCACCCTTTACGTAAGCCCCATAATGGGTTGTATCTTAAATGTTTTTACCCTTAACTGAAATCGCGACCTCATGGGTCCGCTTTGTACAGTTTGCTCTCTTTTTGTTTTTCACCTTCTTTACCATAATCTTACATTCATCATTTTTTGCATGCCCACAGATGGACCATCTTCCACCTCGCTACACTGGCTTCACTGATGACGCAAGCCGCTGGTCTCCCAACCTGGATTCTGCAGCATGGGTCTTATATTCCCCTTCCAACGAACTGATTCACCTTGACGGAATATGTATAGGCACCGCTACCAATAACCAGGCGGAGTATGATGCTGTGACCGGTCTCCTGACTGCTGCCCTCCAGAGGGGCATATGTCACCTTCATGTGTTTCTGGACTCCCAGCTACTTGTCTCCCAGCTCAACAACTGCTACCAAGTGCGTGATCCTTGCCTATTTAGAAAATTCCTGCGTACAAAACAACTTAGCCGATAGTTTGAATCCATCACATTCACACATGTTCCAAGAGCTTACAATAGTGTCGCGGATCAAATGGCCAATAACATCCTAGATTGGCATATCAATCACACCATGTAACACCTCCATCCTGCATAGCACCTCATCAAAATATATAAAAAACCCAAAAATACTGCAGTGCATCCACATTTGCATCCATGTACATAAACCATAACAACACATTTGAATCCCTCGGGGCATCCACGTGCCCAAACATCCTAGACTACTTGCATCCACGTGCAATACAAACATATCACACATCATAAAGCGCATCCACGTGAGTACAACTAAAACAACATCACAAAAATGTGCATCCATGTGCATATATATATACATCAAAAAATACATGTCACAGTGCTATACATGCTTTGAGTACCCCTGTACTCAGCTATACAAAAAATGCCTGTACATCCCTACATCTCATAAAATACACGCCGTATCTACAAAACTTAGGGGGAGTCCCCTGCACTCCCTAATGAGAGTCGTACCCCACGTCACTGCCGGTATCCGCTGCCTCTGAATCCTCCCCTCACTCCTCCTCTGGAAAATCCTCATCCCGTTTGGGCTCCGGTGCCCGTGCCCTATCCGCCAAGATAGCCACCTAGATCGCAATTGATCTGAAGTCGCGGGGTGCCCTCATGCAATCCTGAATCATGTCTGGATCAATGTCCTGCCACCCCTCGTCAGTCACCCCCACCAGCAAATGGTCGAGCAGGGCCCGTATAGACTCCAACGTCCCCTCTGCATCCCGGCGATGCACCTCCCCCCACCTAGTCAGCGCTGGAACGGCCACAATCCCCCTCCGTGCCACATGCCCTGGCGGTGGCCTCAGACCCACATCTGTAAATCACCCATTTGTCAGTAACAATATATCAATGAACTATCATATCTATAAAACTTGACAATGCAATCAAACCATACGTACCATCTGGTCCCCATGCCTGTCCAGGCGGCCGTGGTGCCTCTGGATCTCCTGTGTAATCCATATCTCTATATGGATAATCATCCAGCATCAACGGTAGCTGGAGCCACTGTAGGTACAACTCCTGTGTGAAGTACCTGGCAACATCGCCGCCGCCACGGCGGCGCATCATCTCGCCCCACCGCACCATCCGCGGCTCCCTCAAGCCTCCTGCTCTGACCGGCACCCTCGGCTGTAGTGTGGGTACCCTCTCCATAAAGAATGCACATAAAAAGGAACCATAGCAAAACCCCTTGCTAGATTCCTTCGCTGCTGTCAGCTGCCGCTGCACGTAGGTCAGGAACATCTGGCCCCACTCATAATACACACCGGCCAGTACACGCTCCACTAGCTGGATCTGACCCCTAGACACCTTCTCCGGTGACTGGGATCCCAAAACATGCACCACACAAGCTGCCATGGCCCGTACTGCTGGCTCCTATAGGTCTCTCACCAGAAGTGCATTCCTATGCACCCAAGCCTTTGGCCCACAGAACCGCTCCAACATGTCATCCATATCAATGTCCGCAGACACCCACGGCTGTGTGTCTGCTACCCTCCCCAGGCAGGGCAACCCCATCAAGAAGTATACATCAGTGAGGGTGAGGTCCACCCTCTCACCCTGCACTCGGAACACCTGTGTGTCTGGCTCCCAGAAACCAACCAGTCGGTTCAGCAGCAATGCTACTGACCACATCATCTGTACCTCAGTGAACTTCAGCAGTCCGAACAACCCCAGCATCGACCGCACCCTCCGGTCCTCTCGGACGATGGCCATAATCTCCTCTGGTATCTCCCGCTCTCTCCACAACACCTGCGGCATCCTATCAATCACGCAAAGGAACCTTATCAGACCCATGTCAAACAAATCATCCTTCCCCTTCCCCTTCCAAAAAAAAAAAAATTGACCGCGGCTGTTAGGCAAATAGCCGCAGTCCCAAACCGCGACTGTCGTGCCTACACCCGCGGTCCCTCATCACGACTGTCGGGCCGAAACCCGTGGTCTCAAACCGCGACTGTCGGGCCTAAACCCGCGGTCTCTAACCGCAACTGTCGGACTTAAACCCGCGGTCTACCCCCCCCCCCCCGAACCCAATGACAATGCAGGTATGAGTTTCATGGAATACCTATATCTCCCGGATCTAAAATTGGTTGGTCGGAGCGTACGGAAATGCCAGCTCAGCTCTGGTCCACTCTGTTCGCTAGTCAAATTCAAATAGTACAAATGACACTTGTCATGTTGGGTCCACTTACTATTTATAGTCCGTTGACTTTTTTCTTGTTTTGGCCGTTCTGAATCCGTACGGAGTCCATTTTTCGAACCGTTTCCACCATTGAAATCAACATGACGAGACCGCCACAATGGTCACCTCGTTGCATTATTTTTTCTACGTCATTTTTCTCCCATTTTTTAGACACCGCTAGTCACCCTGGTTTGCATGCCCCATTGGCCGTTCTCTGTTTTTCACACTTGTTATATCGCCGGATTCATTTTTCCGAGCTCGTGAGGATGCTTGAGATCATTTCTCGCTCTCACTTGGTACAATTTCAACGTTGTGTCCCGACACCTTGCTGCCTCGATTTGCTCGCCACATCAGCCGCCATCAAATTGTTCCACACCTTTTACATGAGCCATCCACTCCTGTCATACTGCAAATTTTTTGTTATTTTTCCACCATTCATTCACCTCGTAAGGAGGCCCACCAGTGTTCCCCCCCACCCTTTTCTTGGTCATCATAAATTTTCCTTGATTGAGCACTTCCTCCTTGCCTGGCCATTCCATTACTTCAGAGTCTTCTTATTACTTTCAGACTCCTTAAAATTGAAAGCACCCACGAGCATGAACTGTCCTGGGCTCGTAAAATCCGCACGACAGTACCATTCCATCACTTCATAGTCTTCTTATTTGCTTTCAGACTCCTTAAAATTGAAAGCAACCATGAGCATGAACTGTCCTGGGCTCGTAAAATCCGCACGACAGTACCATTCCATCACTTCAGAGTCTTCTTATTTGCTTTCAGACTCCTTAAAATTGAAAGCAACCATGAGCATGAACTGTCCTGGGCTCGTAAAATCCACATGACAGTACCATACCATTCCATTACTTCAGAGTCTTCTTATTTCTTTCAGACTCCTTAAAATTGAAAGCACCCACGAGCATGAACTGTCCTGGGCTCATAAAATCCGCACGATAGTACCATTCTCTCACTTCAGAGTCTTCTTATTGCTTTCAGACTCCTTAAAATTGAAAGCACCCACGAGCATGAACTGTCCTGGGCTCGAAAAATCCGCACGACAGTACCATTTCATTACTTCCGAGTTTTCTTATTGCTTTCAGACTCCCTAAAATTGAAAGCAACCATGAGCATGAACTGTCCTGGGCTCGAAAAATCCGCACGACAGTACCATTTCATTACTTCCGAGTTTTCTTATTGCTTTCAGACTCCCTAAAATTGAAAGCAACCATGAGCATGAACTGTCCTAGGCTCGTATAAATCCACATGACAGTACCATTTTATATACACACTTCTTCTAGTTCCCTAACCCATGAAGAAGTCCACCCGTGCCTCTTGGTGCTATGATCGATCCTCTCGGCAGCACCCCTAATCAGGTCGCCTTTGTTCAGATTATTCTGCAGTCTCCTGCCATTTTACCATAGCTTGAGTCTCCCTCAGCCCAGTCACCCTTCCAGATTCAATACAGCTATGACCCCCTTACCACCAGTCAATTTCATATGCTGCCCGATCCTCCCCGCCATCATACTCTGAACAAAGGAAGTTTGAGTCCCCCACTCTACTTGCCCAGTTATTCCCCCCAGTTTATCAATCCTGCCATCAGTACTATCACATTTTGGTTTTCCACCTCGTGCTCCTATCAAGGAAACATCATTGCCTTGATAGTTGCAAGTCTCCCTCTGTCGACGACAGCCCCTCTATTCCAGAGGATAGACCCAGAGGCCCCTGCGCCTTGGACCCATCACCATCCGTGGTGAGTGCCTACGGACCATTTTGGGAGGAGTCATCATTGCCTCTCCGAATGGTTGTTTCTCACATGCTCGACTTCAGCACCTTGATCGCATCGTTGAGAATCGCGCAGGATTTATATCCCTTCCATTATTTGTCGAAGACCCCATATTTCCCCTGACTCTAGCACATTGGTGAGTCACTTCGGAACGCCCAGTTATATGTTCCCGTGGATGTCTGGGCTACGTTGGCGATTGTATTCAGAAGCCACCCTGTTTCGTGCTTCCTTGAGCACCCAGTTCAGTTCCAGTTCAGTGTACCATTGCGAGTGTGACCCTTGTCACTCTAATCTAGCAGTTCATCAGTTCCTTTGGTACCATATTCAGTAGCACCGCTGTCATTCCAGTGCATCATTTTTTCAGCTCAGACATGATCATCCCAGCAGTATGTTCCAGCGAGCAGTATGGCATCCTACAGGTCCCTCTTTTTGGGCCTCACAGTTATGTTTATGTATCTTGATACGAGCATGGGTATGCCCACCTCGTCCATATATTGAGATTCTTCCTCATTCAGTATTTGAGACCATGTATATGTCAGGACCCCATTGTTATTATTATGTTATATCCTGATATGGGCATGGGAATGCCCGCCTCGTCCATATGATCAGATGATTCCTCATCCATTATTGAGGTTATGTACTTTTAGTTCTTGCAGTTGGTTCGGGATCGTTGTTCTGGGCTTCAGTTTGTTTCTTCTCTTCTCCACACCCCAGGAAAACCATATATGAATTATGATGTCCATCGGCCATACAATGAGCTCCTACCCTCGCACATCAGGGGGCAATCTGTTAACACCCAAAAAGTGTTCACTACCTCATCTACCCCACTACATGGCTCATTTGTCCATTTTCCTACCATATTTCCTTCAAAAACCTGGAAATCCCACCAAAAAGCCTGCAAAAGGCCTAAAATGCCTCCAAAAGGCCATAAAACCTCTAAAAATCCTCCAAAAGGCCTAAAATGCCTCCAAAAGGCCAAAAAACCCCTTTTTTCCTCCAAAAATATCCAAAATTCCTCTAAAATAGCAAAAATCCCCAAAAGGGAAGAAAAAATATAAAATAATGAGGAAAAGGAGGAAAAAACCCTAAACAGTTGCCCTAAACCACATGGTTTCCAAAAACCATGGGCCAGCACTCCACCACTAAAAAAATATAAATAAGTGATGGAGACCCCTCATTTCACATCCACAATCATAAGCATCCTTACTCTGCCAAAACAGCTCTGGAAACCCTAGCTCACCCTTGAGCTACTTTCACCATTGAGAGCCCCTTTTGGCCCATTTCCACCATCGGAGAAGGAGAAGGAGCAGGGTGGAGCTTGGAGAAACCATTTTTCATCACTGTGAAGAGATTCACCTACCTTCACACCGGAGGTAATATCTTTTATGGCCCAAAATGACACATCTCTGCCTATGACCACTTTCCCATGATTTCGTCGCATGTCGGCACTTCATGAAAGTCACTGAAAAACACCTATATTGGAGGACCCATATATTGAGTTCTGTAACTCGGTTTGACCTCATCTCTGCACCGTTGGAAATATATTTCAGTTAGCTAAAACTTTCTAGAATACATCAAAGTATGAAAATGCCCAAAAATACCCTAAAAATGTGTTTTTTGTACATTCACTATTTTCCTTAAGGCAAACCCACGAATGTGCCTCTTAGCATTTAAACATTAAAACATGAGTTAATTGGAGATTAGTTAAGTCATTTAACTTAATATCATTAACTGCTGTAACTTCTCCAACCTTCAAAACTACCTTATTTCAATCATATAAATAGAGGTAGGGAGGTCCATGAGAAGGGACTTGAATTTATGCATTGTTATGCTAGAGGAATCGGGACTCTCTTTTCCCACACCTTTGCCCTGGAGGTCTTCCCCTTGTGTTGCAGAGCTTGGAGGCTGAGTTCTTTGGATAAGAGAAGCAGCAGAACTAGATCAAGGTTTCTTGAGGTTCCAAACTTGAAGAGAAGGTATATTTGTACTTGTTTTCAAGATTAATAAAGATGTGATGTCCTTCTTCTTCCCAAATCATTGCACAATGTGTGATTGAATCTCTGTTTATGATCATATGATGATGTTATTCAGATTATTATTTCATATTTATTTGATTATCATTTCTTTATATATGGTCATAATGGTTTGAGGAAGGTATAACTTGTTTTGCAGGTCTCTTGGAGCGAGAGGAGAAAGAGGAGGATTGAAGAGAAAGCTTGGACCAGCCTTCAGTTAATCAAGTGTGGAGCTTTCTTATCTCTGAAACTTGCCATTATATACTTGCTGAACATTTTGCATCTCTCTTTCCACCCCAGTACATTGATGACCTCTTAAACCCTAGCCATAGGATACTTTCCTTTACGACAGAACTGGCGACTCCGCTGTGGACTAGCCTTGCCTGTTTGGGGTTTTTCTCTTGATTTCTTTCAGCTTTTGCATTGTTTCAGGTCCTTCTTGCCACTTAGTAACATTTTTAAGTCTGATTGCACCCTCTCCCCTACCTTCCTAAGGCATTTTTCTACCCTTGATTGTGTTTTTTACACCTATTCGCGGGTTGTTCTTTTGAACAGTCGCGAATACAAGTTTGCATGCGCGGGTTGTTCTACTGAACAGTCACGTATCATTTGCGATCTTCCCTTATAGACAGTCACGTATATACCTGGAAGTTAGGATTTTTTAAGTCAAGTTTTTGCTTGTTCCCTTCTTCAGGTAATCCCTGTTTGTGAGTGGTGTCTCTTTATGAATGCTGTGTAGCTTGTCTGAAGACTTTTGGTGATCACTCTACCTGCTTTTTCAAAAGCCTTTGAGTCTTTTTGCTTGGAGTAATTCTTGCTTGTTTTCTTTATTAGATCCAAGTTTACTCAAAGCACAGTGCATTTCAGGTGAATGGTGGGTCTGTTAAGGTCTTCTGCGGGTGCATGAATCCAGGGAGTTTGTGTCATTCTTTTTGTTGTTCTTTATCTATGTGGTAAGCCCCCTTATAGCATTAGGATTTACTCTTTGCTCTTTCACCTGTCTCCTTTGCTTGGTTTGCTTTTTGGCCTTTTGTTTCTGATCAGCCTCTGTTAGTGGCCTTCGTTTGATTTCAGAAGCTTGTGGATGTTGTTTTCCTCCTTCTTTGGTTGGTCTACTTCACCTTGCCAAAATAGTTGTCTTGTCTCTTATACAAGCCTTTCTTCCAAGTAGGGTTTATGCTGACTTTAGTTGGTTCTAGAGTTTGTTGGGTGGTTGCATAGCAAAGTTCTTTTTGCTTTGTTCTTGTTATCTGCATGCTTTTGCTTTGTAGGTAGTTTTTCTTTTACCTTTATAAAAGAAAATTAAAAAGAACTTTTATTTCTTGCTTTTCCCCCTACTTCTTTCTTTGGTTTGACCTTGTTGGACAAGGTACTGAGCAGCCTTTGTTTGTAGGTTAGATTGATGCTTGGGACTTCTTGACCTTTGTTTATGTCAGTCTTTATGCTCAGTCTTTTCATTCCAAAGTGTTGGCTTGTTTACTTTTGTAAGCTTTCCTTTTAAAAGAGGTTTATATTCAACTTTAGGGAAACCTAGGGTTTGTTTTTGGGGTATAAAGTAGTTGTCTATTTGCTTTGCTTTCAGTACTTGTTTGCATTAGTTTATAGGCTGATTTTTCTTTTGCATTTTATAAAAGAAAAATAAAAAAACATGTATTTTCTTTATATGCATGTAGATTAGGTTCTTAATCTAGATTGCATAGCATATCATTGTTTTTGGAAAAATATAAAAATATTTTGTTCTTTTTGGCTTTCAAGTTTCTATTTGAAAAATAAATATAAAGAGAATAGCTATTTTCTTCTTTGCATCTCATTTCTCTTTGCTTAGTCATTTTGTTTTCATTTCTTGAGTCAAAACACTGCATCAGTTTCATGCCATTTACCCTCTGAGTAAAAACAACCCATAAAATAAACGATATAATTTTAAAATTTACTAGTAAGTTTTATTTTATAGGGTCATACACCAACTAGCTTAGGCTAGACTTGTGGGATAGGGATTTTTAACTCCCCACAAGTCTTAAAATTTCAGACGTAGTTGGCCTATATCTAGGTAAATCCTTTTCTACATTGATTGTATCTGGGAAGCTCCTCTCAAATGGGAGTTAAGCACTAGGCCGCGTGGAGGCTTGGACAGAGGAGATAACCCTCCGAATCCTTGTCAAAATGTAACGCAAGACTTTTACGCATCTGTGGATTCTGTCCTAGATAGAGTTTCGAGCTCAGCTACCCTGCCCATGCATACGAGTTCGGCTGACAACTGTCCCCCCAGACTGTCAATTTAGTTAAGGTAGCCTCTAGTCTCTTTGACATCTAGGGTTCATACACAGGTACACCGGAAGGTTATTTCTGGTTGACCTTGGACGGGCTTGGAAGGTAACCCTTGTGGAAAGTGCAGGAGGGTGGTGGGTGATTCCTTTGCTTGTGCTTGAGAACCAACTCAAGGACGCCAAGTAATCGTTCATCAGCTTTCTTCTGGAAAATACATCTTATACCCGTTTGTCTGTTTGGGCTTTAGGAATTTTTAGTGAGTGCTGTGTGGTTTGTCTGTAGTTAGTGGGCCTTTAGGTGTTTTCTTTGTAATTTTGGTTGACCATCAACCTCAAACTTTGTCTCTTGTTTTGAAACTATGGCTAGCACCCCTTTGAACACCAACCAAGAGATCCCCATGATGGGAGCTCCTTGTCCTATTCCTCTCATAGCGAATGTTGGTGTTCCCTTGATGGCCACCTTGAATCTTCCGGGATTCACCCTAGGGCTATCGGTGTGGTTGTTTTCCACTCCAACTGTCCTGAATGCTCCTGATTCTTCTCAAGTAAGATCCTTATATCAAGGGCATCAAAAAATTGTCTCCCCTTCACCTGTAGTTAGTTCTCCTCCTCCTTCTACCTCATGCAGTGAAAGTAATGATACTAGTAACCAGCAGTCTAAAAGGAGTAAAAGAAGGAGGAATAGGAAGAAAGCACATAAGCAAGGGGGCACTCGTTCAACCTCTGCAAGTCAAGTTGAACCTCACCACCCAGCCTCGGTTGTTTAGGCTAGGGGCACCCATCCAACCTCTGCAGGTCATGTTGGATATAGTCACTCAACCTCTGGTGTTCACGTTGAGTGCACCTGTTCAACCTCTGGTTTTCAAGTTGAACCATCCTATCCAACCTCTGTTGTTCATGTTGGAGCTATCCATCCAGCCTCTGGTATTCACGCTGGTGGGATCCTTCCAACCTTTTCAGGTCATGTCGGATCCTGTCACTCAACCTCTAGTGTTCAAACTGAGTGCATTCGTTCAACCGTTGGTTTTCAAGTTGAACCTTCCCATCCAACCTCTGTTGTTCAAGTTGGATCCATCCATCCAGCCTCTGGTGTTCACGTTGAGTGCACTCGTTCAACCTCTGGTGTTCAAGTTGAACCTCCCCATCCAACCTCTGTTGTTCAAGTTGGATCCATCCATCCAGCCTCTGGTGTTCACGCTGGTGGGATCCTTCCAACCTTTCCAGGTCATGTCGGATCCTGTCACTCAACCTATGGTGTTCACGTTGAGTGCACTCGTTCAACCTCTGGTGTTCAAGTTGAACCTCCCCATCCAACCTCTGTTGTTCACATTGGATCCATTCACCCAGCCTCTGTTGCTCAAGCTGGGGGCACACACTCAAATGCTGCAAAGCATGTTGCTCCAATCCATTCAACCTCTGTTGTTCATGTTGATGGTGCCCGTCCTACCTCTGCAAGTCAAGTTGGACCTAGTCTCTCAGCCTTTGCCAGGCACGCTGGGGGCAGTATTTCAGCCTTTGTGTTTCAAGCTGAAGACAACCCGTCAACCACTGCGAGTCATGTTGACATTTTTGAAAAGTCTACCCATTCAAAACACAAGCTCAAGTTTCCTTGTAAGCTTTGTGAGGGAGACCACCTTACTTATAAATTCCCTTCCATTGAGGAGGTGCGAAGATTTTGGATTCATGGTCATCCCGTTTTTGAAAATTATGGAGTCTCTCAACAACCAGCCTCTCTTAGTGAGGTTAGACCTAGTCACCCAGCCTCTGTTGTTCACGCTGGGGGAAAACTCTCATCCTCTGCAGGTCATGTTGAGAGAAAACAGTCACCCACTGCTAGTCATGCTGATACCATTGAGAAACTGGTCGTTCGAAGCATCATCTTAAGTTCCCTTGTGTGCTATGCAAGGGAGATCATCTTACTCATCTGTGCCCTGCTATCCCAGAGGTGCAAAGAGTGTGGTCCAAGACTCATGGATTTCGTTCTTATGAACACCCTATAGTTTCTCAACATCCTACTCAACCTTTGGTTGATCAAGTGGTCGAACAAATCTCAGATTTGGTCGATCCCACTCTTCTTTCAGAGAGTGTTCCTCATGTGATTGAACCAATGTCATCTTTGGTCAATCCCACTCTCCCTTCGGAGAGTGACTTTCACCAAGCGGTTGAATCGATCCCAGTATCGATCAATCCCACTCTTCCTTTGGAGAGTGATGTGTCTACTAGTCACATTTTCTTCACTGCCAGTTCAGATCTTACTCAACAGGGGGGCACTGAACTTGCTTCGGATCAACCCCCACCAAGTTCTCGAATTGCTTCCTTTGATTGGGATAGCCTAGTTGAGCCGCGCCTTCCTTCCCATGCACCTTTCCAGATAAAGGTCAAAGTTGAACCCTATACAATTGCTCGTTGCATTGTTGATGAAGGAGCCTCAGTTAGTATTTTGTCTGCCCGTGATTGGCAAGGTATGGGATCTCCCAGCCTTGTGTCGACTGCTAGTCAGTTACTGGTGTTTGATAGAAGAACTTGTATAGCCTTGGGAATTCTTGCTCAAACTCCTGTTACTTTGGGTGGGAAGATTGTCTTAGTTGACTTCATGGTAATAGAAGAAACCTTGGACTTTAATATGCTCCTTGGACATGATTATGTCTATGCCATGCAAGCTGTGGTGTCAACATTCTTTCATGTGATGTACTTTAATCATGGCGAAGAAA